>OY723391.1:18603116-18726888 GCA_963210295.1 Ophion ellenae | reverse complement strand
CCTTTTGAAGCATACTCATAAGCTACGAAAGTCACTGAAACGTCTTCAAGGATCCATATTAGAAATCAGGTATGTGAATCTGTTAAAAATGTACGAAGGGGTTAGGCTACTGTCAAAATTGAAAAAAAAAGACAGTCACTTGGGCAAATTAAATTGAAAAGGAAGGTCCATTTCTCGATATCTAATGAACGGATTGACTTTAAATTTGGTACACACATTCAGTGTAATAGTAGTTTAGTCTAGACCGACGATTTTCTTCGTAACATTTTTTTCATTAGTTATTAACAATAATGATGTCATTTCTCCTCGAAAAATCGAATAGAAAATTTAAAAAAAAATTATGATTGAAACGTGATATCAAGAAAAGCTTGATAAGGCTTAGCCAGTATCACCTATTTTAAGAAAAAACTCGTTTTTTTTGTTTCAGAATAACCGGGTGGCCAAAATCGAGCACACCGTTGAGTCTCTCACGTTCAAAGGTCCTTCACGAGATTGTTTATAACGTCTTTGATTATTAATACTTTTATACCTTTTACTTTTACTTTTAATAATACTTACACCTTTAATTTTTTTTTATTATTCTGATTTTCGGTTTGCCACAGTAGCATAGGCCCCTAATACCGAAAAAAAATAACTAGGCGGTATGCACAACCTTGAAGTTAAAAAAACAGATAGATTAAATTTTTTTTTCGTCTCAGGAATTGGGATGATAAGGTCGATCTGTCGCACACTGATAGTACATAGTCCCGACATGTCACCCTTTTTTATTGCAAAATATATATAAACAACGTAATCATTGTTATTTAATCTCAGGGCTGTAGCCGCCACACCGCTTCGTCGCGTACATGATTCCGATAAGTGGATTCATCTAAAGTCAAAAATGGAAAATTATACTTTTAGTATAATGGTAAAGCCACAGGCTGACCGGATACATTTTCGAAATTAAAAAAATTGCATGAATTGCACTGTTTTTAAAGAAAAGGTCGATTTTCGACAAAAAATAATGACTTTGAACGTTTATTATTAACAAACGGACGAACATATGAAAAAATCATCCAGTCGATTGAATATGTCATAAAATATGTCCAATCCAAATTTTAAGTAAATCGGACGATTAGATTTTGAGATATGACGTACGCCAAATTGCAAAGTATACTTTCGAGATAAACGCAAGAGAAGAAAACGTACTAAATCCACTTTTTCCGTGTACCATTTTCGTATAAATGTTTAGGTCTGCTCGATATTTTCGGTGGTTCTTTATGATTTCGGGTACGGCCAATACGAATAGGACATTTATTTTGTTCTAGAATCTTTTTTTTCCCGTTATAAACAATTTAATTGTTATGATAACAATTGTGACGGCAAAAGTGCATTTTGTAGAAAAAAGTTTGAAATAAAAGATGTTTTTTTTATTGACAATAAAAAATGTCGTTCATTTTTTTCGCTAGCCCCATTAGTACTGGAGATATGACCACGGTACGTGTTTTTGAAAAAGACGGAACGATGAGTGAAAGGGACGAAACGATGAGTGAGAGGCGATGTGATTAATTTTTGTCACTCATTCTCATCTCATCTCATTCTCCATTACTAATAGAGCTGGTAAAAAAAAATAAAAACCTTTTATTAAAAATTTCTATCTATGAAATGCATTCTTTCGTCCTAATTGTTGTTTGAAAAATTCAATCGTAAGAAAGTGCCTTGATGTATGGACTACTTGCTTTAGATAAAATGACAATTATTTTTCGTACTTTCGATCTGCAATTCCTACACCGTATAACAATCAAAACAGCCTGATTGGGCAGTCATATCAATGCCTTAGAAACAATACAATGTACCGTGCAGCTTTAGAGCCGTAACGCAACGGGACGTTCTGACCTGTTACACTAAAATCGTCATAACTCGGTCAATTTTTTGAATTTTTACAAAATCTTTGAACCAAATCAAACTCAAGACTCTACGCAATAAGAAAATAAAATAAACCAAAAATTGATTTCTTGAAATTTCAAAGTTATGCAGTTATCCCTTAAGACGGAATGATACCCCATCGCGGTCGGTATGGTAGAACAATTGTAGATACCCAAAATTCTCTGAAACGGCTCTTCAGATCCCGTCGAAACTTTGCCAAACGACGTCAAATAGATAGACGAACAGCTGTCTGCCACTCAAATTTTTTGAATTTGAAAAAAAAAACGTAGATTGGCTTATCATAAGCCGATCTACATTTTTTTTCTCAAATTCAGCAAATTTGAGGGGCAGACAGCTGTTCGTCTATCTATTTGACGTCGTTTGGCAAAGTTTCCACGGGATCTGAAGAGCCGTGTCAGAGATTTTTGGGTATCTACAATTGTTCTACCATACCGACCGCGACGAGGTCTCATTTCGTCTTAAAAAGGAAATTCGTTGCCCTCTAACTATAAAAATTTAAACACGATAACGAAAGTCTATTTTTCCAATACCCAGTATACTTTCTTGATGCTTCTTCGTGTCCACTACAGAGTTTGGTCACTTGAGGTCTTGTATAGTTTTTCGTTCTAACGAAAAACATGTCAACCTATGTTGAATTGTGCAGTACAAAATGAAAATTTAGCAATGAAAGCAATGAAAACGAAAGGACGAGGGAGAACGCGATGAATGCTTTGTCCTTTCGATAATGACCGTCAGGACCCTCGTAACATCAAATATACATATATATTGACAAAACGTGACGGCAAGAGTGGTGGAAGAGACAACGCCGAGAGGAGAGAGACAGGGAGATCCCTCTGGTGTCAAGGTAACGCTTAATGATGTCGTGCAGACGTCTGTTACACGAAGGGAAACTGCGAAGGCTATAAGGACTACGCAAGGATACCCATGGGGTTGTCCCGTGCCTGAGAGACGGAACCCGCGCTCGGGGACTCGAGGAGAGGCGAGATCATCCCGAGAGGGAAAGAGAGAAAAACGAGAGTTTCCGTTTTGGCACCCTCGTCCGAAACCGCTAAATCAATAGCTACGTCATCGGTAACAAGTTTTACACGTATATATATCGTTGCCCTCCCACTTTCGCTCTTCGAGCTTCTCTTGCCACCCTTGCGTGGCAATCGACATCGAGGGTTGTCACACGCGCCGGAGTGTGTGACGAGAAGGACCACCATATTGAGACAATAGTGCGGTCGTGCGAGGATATGCTTCTCTGCCTTCCCCTTTTTCGTATATTGCATAGCGTTGTGCAAAAAAAGAGAGGAACACACGATTCGAATCCTTAAGGGGTAACACCACTGTAGAATTTCCAAAAAAAAAATGCTCAAATCGACTTAAGGTTGTTATGGGGTTAACTCAACATGTTACCATCGAGTTGAATTTTTTTCTGGACCTTTGTAACATCTTTGCTGATCATCCTGTCCAGTTTTAATACAATCCACAGTACCGTTTTTTAGAAAAAAATTGGCAACTCGACGTATCTCATGGGCTAATTACGCTTATGGAAAACGCCCGCTCATTTTTCAGTACTTTATTAAGGGGTTAGGCCACTCTAGAGGCCGAAAAAATAGGCTTTTTGGGGATTTTTTTTTCAGACAAACTACAAAATAAATCGAGATTACAACAAAGGGTGTTTATCATACATAACAGTGACTGTATACAATAATTTGTTTGAAGCGATTCGTTTCAAAATGGCGGCTGTGCAGTGTTTATCTCAAAACTGCATTTTTTAAGTTGGCCGGAAACATATTAGGTGGGCAACTAAGTTCCTGGGTTTCACACATGGCTGGCGCTAGCGACACATGTAGACGGCATACAGGTCTGAAATTGGGTCTCTTTATAGCTTGGCCATCTGTTAAGAATACCCAGTCGTAATATAAACAAATATCGCAACACAACGACCTTTTTTTCTAACCTCGAAAATGTCAAAGTTTGTGCCAAATAAACAGCATTCGCGGGAAGCATTGCTTTTCTGCTTCAACCTAAAAAAACAGCAGCTGAAGCACGTCGGTTACTCGAGGAGGCCTACGGCGAACATATACCATCAAAAACAACGTGTGAAGATTGGTTCAAGCGGTTCGGAAGTGGCGATTTTGAGACTGGGGACAAGGAGCGCTCGGGAAGACCGCAAACATTTGCGGACGTCGATCTGCAAGCGTTATTGGATGAAGATGACACTCGAACAGAAGATTAACTTGCCGCGGCATTAAATGTGACTCGGCAATGTATTTCGAAACGTTTGCACGCCATAGGAAAAATTCATAAGGAAGGAAAGTGGGTGCCGCATGAGTTGACTGAGAGACAAATGGAAAATCGAAGAGCCACTTCCGAAATTTTGCTTTTGCGGCAGAACAGAAAGAGTTTCCTGCTTCGAATTGTTACTGTCGATGAAAAATGGATATATTTCGAGAATCCCAAACGCAGAAGATCGTTGCGTTCACTTGGCGAAGCGTCAACATCGACGGCACGGCCAAATCGCTTCGGAAAAAAGACAATGCTCCGCGTTTGGTGGGACCAGAAAGGAATCGTGTACTATGAGCTGCTGAAACCGGGCGAAACTGTCAATGGGCATCGCTACCGACAACAACTGATCAATTTGAACCACGCATTGCTCGAAAAACGGCCAGAATGGGACACGAGACACGAACGTGTGATATTGCAGCACGACAACGCTCCGTGCCATCGCAGTTCCATCGTCCAGGACACCATAAAAACACTGAAATGGGATCTGCTGTACCGCACCCGCCGTATTCGCCAGACCTGGCCCCTTCAGACTATCACTTGTTCCGGTCGATGGCGCATGGCTTGGGTGGGCTACACTTGGCCAATTACGATGCAGTACAACATTAGTTGGGCGAATGGTCTCAGTCCAAAGGCGCGTCTTCTTATCGTCGCAGTATTTATGCATTGCCAGAGAGATGGCAAAAACGTGTAAATAGCGAGGGACAATACTTCGAATGAACCATTTTTTGTATTTGTCTTGAAAATTTTCGATTTTTCACTGGTAAAAAAAACCCGGAAACTTAGTTGCGCACCTAGTAACTCGGACAATTTTCAACCGATTCACTTGAAATGTTGAATATATCTTGAAAAATACATTGTCTGTGGAAGTACGTAGGATTTTTTTTTATATTGCATAGTTCATTTGTTAATGACAATTATCTGACGATTTTTTAGGCAAATTTTTCACTCTACAAACATATTTTTACTTTGTACAATATTGTGTATAAGTTGACCTAGAATCAAGAAGAAAAATTGAAAAAAATAGTGAGCAGAAAACTGCGAAATTTTTTGGGGAAAAAACAAGCTTGCTTCCGATCGCTCACTATTTTTTTATTTTTCAATTTTTTTTCTTGATTCTAGGTCAACTTATACACAATATTGTACAAAGTATAAATATGTTTGATCTTTTTACTTCAGATCACCTGTCCGGGACTTAGGACTTCCGCAAGCGAAGAATGTCATCGTCCGCACACCGACATACGTGGCTCCTCCCACTCCCACTACCATGTTTTGTCAAACTTTAAAAAATATCTTGATGTTCAATAAAGACCGCTTAGTCAACATACCAAATATCAACTTTTAATATTGAATTCTTTTCGCATAAAAAATTGGTGAAAAATCGAACATTTTTTGGCCCAACCAGGCAGAACCTTCCCTTGACATCTGCTTAGTGAATGTAACCACGGAGCTGAAAAAATAGGTACGGTTTGACTAATTATCGGACTAACCTTTGGTACCGTGAAAATGAGGATTCACAGTACCGTTATGCAATTATTAATGATTTTGATAGCGAATTTGTGCGAAACTGGAGCACACAAAGTATTAGACTGTGCAATCATGGCAACATCGTAGACGGCCATCATTACCAAATATTTAGTAGTGATCCGAGATATTTAAATATGTATTTCATTTTAATAGGTGACCTTGAATGACCTTGAACGACCTTGGCCGCCTAATGTTTTTTTACGCGGCTTGGGGTGCTCCACAAGATGGTTGAAAAGGATGTACCATTCCATTTTAAAACGTGGAGGTGACCTTCACTGTGCGTCAGCGCCTCCGTCGAAATTTAAAAAATTGGTCGCATTTGATGGCCCCCTTCACATCGTGCAACTTTTGTCTGGAACATTTTTTTGTGGTGTCGATAATTACAGAGTTATTTTGGGTGGCAGAGATAAAAGGGACACCCTGTATATACACATGTACATGGAAAAAACGAAGAATTTCCATATTTTATCCGTTTCTTTTGCCAATTTTGAAGGATGCATCCAAAATCGTAAATAAAAAAAACGCAGAAATGTTTTAGTGTGTCTCCAAATTTCTAGTCGATTCGACTACTGTCTTCTATTCGAAGACTTATTTTGTTTAAATAATTTGAGCATAAAAATTAATATAATTCTTCGGAATAAATGTGCTCTAATAAGTGCACATAAACAGCATGAATAAAAGAAGAGCAAAACAATAAGATAAAAACGCATCGTTGAGTAGTCTGCGACACTTTCCGGTGATAACCACCGGTCCAAGAAATCTTCGTCCATAACGAACACGCGAGTCCCATGAGAATTTTCGATGACTAGGGGAGGGAAAGTCTCGAAGAAGAAATAAAAGCGACCGGTAGGATTTCTCGCCCTTGCATAAGTGTGAAGAACGCCGCAGGATCAATTCTCTAGAGGAATTGGGAAATTCTGGCGGCCTCTTCGAACATATTGGGAGACTAGTAGTTACGGAAACGACGTGCACAGCCTTGCTATATAAAGCGGAACCAGCCAAATCCATGTTAAATATACGTATATAGTAAAACATAAAATACGTAAATCGAGTATTGGGTTTTAAAGGGCACTGAGTCAAAGCCCTTATTGCCCTGTTAAAATATACGGGGGTTTCTATTTTAATTGGGATGGTACAAAATCTCAACATGAGAAGTGGTACCTTGGTTGTGGTTGGTAAGGTATTTTGGTGCTGTAACCTTTACTAGATACGTAGGCTTTGGCCATAAACCGGGACACCACTGTGTAGGGTAAAAAATAAATAAAGAAAAGAAAATTTAAAAATTGATTTTTCCTTCATTTTCTCAAAAGCTACATATTCAAGAATATGTGAAAGCAATTCAAGTTAAAACATTCAAAATTCACCAACTTACGTACGATTTTTAAATTTAGTATTTTTAAGCCCCCAAATATAAGTAAAAATTTCGTCAAACTTACACTTTTTTTAAACACCCGCCATTTCGTGAAATTAATGTTTCGAAAAATGGCTACGTATAACGAGAACTACATTTTTATAGATTTAAAAACTTTGTTATTTTTATTTTTCAGGCCAACCATTGTCAAGTTATCGATTCAGTGGATGGACCACATTTTTTATACAGAGGCTCTATTATACGTGAATAACGTTGATAGTTTTTAATTGTTTAAATAAAAATTTACACGAAATAAGTACAATGTATGCTTAATAACATACCCTTTTTCCAAATCCCAAATAAGTAATCTAGTCAACAAGAAAATTCGGAAAAACTAGGTCCGTCACAGTGGTGTCCTCCCATGATACATCGGCCACCAGTCGTGTTAGCTTTGCAGTCTCATGCGGCTGGGTTTTGAACGGAAGACTATTTTTTATTTTTTTTATTGGGCTTGCCTCGAATTTGTCAAATATGGTGGGTCCTAAAAAAATATAGGCCCGTCTCAACGAACCTAAAGAAATTAAGGGGTCTTCTCACTTTAGGCGCTAAAAAAGGCTATTTTCAAGAATATTTTGGATAGGTTTACATTATAGATATTGATATAAAAGTTGTTACACTTAATAAATCCACTTTCGAAATACATTTACGTTTAAAAAAAATGTATTTATGTAACCCAAACAAATTTTCAACGCGTTTTTCTCGAAATAACGTTTTTCGACGGTTTGTTGATAAAATCATCGAATGGACTGAACCGATCCTTATGAAATTTTGAACACATATTCTTCACAACTATAGCTATAGCGCATAACAAGGACTTTTTTAAATTTTGATATTTACTTTTTTTTTGCCAAAAACGGTAGAAAAAAGGTTTTTTTTTGGTTTTCCGAAAAAGGTCCGCCATTTTGTTATTTTTGCATATATAAAAAATAGTATGATATGCGCTATAGCCATTAACGTACTGAATCTAAAACCGTTTGATTTTTTTGTTTCGGATGATCCATCTTCGAGTTTTCATCAACAGCGCAGACCTACAATTTTTTAGGGCATTTTTTTAACTACCATTTTCGTCTATAAATGGTGACTTAAGGGGTTAGGCCACTCTAGAATTTTCGAAAAGTCGATTTTTTTTAATGATCCCCTAGGACCTCAAAAATGATGTCCCAAAAGATTATAGCCGGGAAAAATCTCTAAGTATTCGGTTTTCGAATTTTAGTACAAGGCCGCCTCGTCCGCAGCGAGACTACTCAAAACTTCAAACGCGTTTATCTCAAAACTGCATTTTTTAAGTTGGCCGGGAACATAACTCAGGCAATTTTCAACCGATTCACTTGAAATGTTGAATATATCTTGAAAAATACATTGTCTATGGAAGTACGTAGGATTTTTTTTATATTGTATAGTTCATTTGTTATTGACAATTATCTGACGATTATTGATATCGTCAGATTTGATGATGACGATATCGGCAAATTTTTCACTTTCCACTTTAGAAGTGCGCCATTTGGCCAAAAATCGATATATCGAAAAAATCCTACGTACTTCTATAGCAGTTATTATATATAATCGAAAAAAATTCATTGGCTCATTGTAATTAAAAAATTACAGGAGCTGTTTGTCCGGCCGTGGACCCTGGAAAAACGGAGACGTCATCGCAAAAACGCTGCACTGCGGCCATTTTGAAATTAATCGCTTAAAAAAAATGATTGTATACAGTCACTGATATGTATGATAAACTCCCCTTTTTGTAATCACGATTTATCTTGTAGTTGTTCTGAAAAAAAATCCCCAAAAAGCCTTTTTTTCGGCCTCTAGAGTGGCCTAAAGCCTTAAGGGGGAACATCAGAGTGAAATAAAAATCGATTATTTTTTGCTTAAATAGATAGTTTTGGCCTTTAAGAATATGCCTACAAATTTTCAAAACAATATTCGGCTTAGAAGTATTCGAAATTGGCGCCAAGCGTCGACGCTCTCAGAGCCTTCCATACGGGCCTTTCTATACTTTAAACGCGTTTTTCTCGAAACCATGTTTTTTGACCTGGTTAACAGCATAACTCTGTCAAATTTTGTCCAATCGACTTCATTCAAAAAGGATTCTCTTCAGAAAACTTATCACTATCGTCGCATCGTCGAGTTAAAAAAAAAATTGTTTACTTTTTTTATTAACAATTTACTGCAACATTTTTGTGTAAAATTCGATTTTTTTTAATGGCCGCCATTTTTTTTCTAATCAAAATTTTCTAATTTCCTACGATGCTGCGATAGCTATACTATTATAATTTAATAATCTTTTTGAATTTTTGATTTCACATGCTTGCTGTGGCACTTATGCTGTCAACCGTCGAAGAGTCTTTTTTTGAGACGCCATTTCGCGACCGCTCATCTGCTTAATAAAATGTACTAAAAATAAATAAAAAATTCTTTGTATGCTTCATTACTTCAATAATTAATACACAAAATTTCAAATAATTTGATCGAGCCGTTAAAAAAAATCCCAAAAAATACCTCATTTTTCAGCCTGTCACACTGATATTTTCCCTTAAGTAAATAAATGAATTTAAAAAAATGTATTTCGAAAGTGTATTTATTAAGTTTCACAACTTTTTTGTCAACACATATATAATATAAACTTATGAAAAAAAATCGTAAAAATAGCTTTTTTCATAAGCGTCTAAAGTGAGAAGAGCCCTGAAAGATAAATTCCTTGTGGAATTGACATATCTACCACCAAATTTGACATTACCTCCAGTTCCTCCTAGAAACCGTTCTTTCTGGAACTGTCTTCCGGAATATTTAACACTCAGGCCTACCATTTTGAAATATTTCTCGATTCCACTAAAAATGAGACACCCTATGTATACGTCTGTGTCCGTACAAAGGTGACTGTATTTACGACCCGAAAGCTCCGGCGTGATTCACGGCGGATCTCAGGCAATTGCGTCCCGTTGCGAATTACGGATGAAGGTAGAAGTCGCACCGGGAATTCGACGTCAGCGACACAATTCGTGCTGTACTGTACGTGTACATTAGTAAATTCCACAAGGCAAAGAGTCGTTGGATCATTCATACGTTGCGGGGCCTCAGTTACGACCGTTTCGCTGTTCAAGATTTTCAATGAAAAAACCAAGAGCAAAGATAGTTGTCGATGGAATAAATGATCTTGAAATAAACGTAAAAAAACTTTTTCCAAGCAAGCTTTTATTTAAAAGGTACTGTACTAAAAAGTAAAAAATAATCAGTAAAATTGAAAATCAAAGCAGTATATCTACAGAAAAAGATCCTTCCTTGCTCACTCATCATCAGCAAGAACTTAAAAGGTACATAAACGTGGATATTTTTTAAATATGAAATAGACATTTAAAAAACTTGGGGCTTTTTCAGAAATTTTGAAGTAGTATTAGTACTTTTGACATTTGACGCCTCAAGCTTTGAAAATTAATATTCCATATTTAAAAAATATCTACGTTTAGGTACCTTTTGAGTATTTGCACCTATGATGAGTGACCAAGAAAAGGATTTTTTTGTGGTTATACTGTTTTGATTTTCAATTTTACTGAACATTACTTTTCACTTTTTAGTACAGTCCCTTTTAAATAAAAGCTCGTTTGAAAAAAGTTTTTGTTCACGTTTATTTTATTCTACATTTTTTAGTATTAGAATTTGTTTATTAATTTGCCATACCAGACCCCCATGCCATTCAGACATCGACGTAATCAAAAACTTTGCCTTAGGTTATAAAGGTTTCGCGAGAAACTTTATAATAGTATAATTATAAATAGTGCTGAAGTCAACAAAGTTAATAAGCCCAAACTCGATTGTCCTACCATTTGCCGTTAGGAAACTTCAGTTCACACCTCCCACCACCATTATCAGACTCTCGTTATCATGTGTAATGAAAAGTGCTCATGATAACAAACCAAATTAGCAGAAACTCGACTGACCTAGTACATGCAATTAAGGAGTTGCATTGCCCACCCCCACCTCCATCATCAGACCAGCTCCATGGTACTATATTATTGCATTGCCACCGAAGTTACTTTGCCAAATTGCGAATCGAATGACAGCAAGTGCTTGAAAATGGATTATAAATTTGGAACCGGAAAGACAGACATACGAACGAACCAAGGTATATAAAAGCTTGTAAAAAGAACAGCGTCGATCAAAGATTTTTCTATAGGAAGCAGTAGCTTTTTTTGACGAATCGACATATTTGTTTTTTTTTCGTATGAAAAAGTGATTCACTCATAAAATTAATTACACATCTATTTAGTATGAATTTCAAGCTGTTAGAAAATATATATTTTTTTTCGATGTACAAAATGGCCGACTACTCGAAACTTCTCGAAACAGCTTTTTTTCCAATTGGCGTGACAAATAACGTCAACAATTTTCACTCGATTTAATTCAAATTTAAAAGTTATGCTCCTAATAGCATTTCGCAGAGAAGTACGTGCGGAATTTCTGATTAATCGAAAACTTTTCATTTTATGCGCAGTTTATGACCAGTTATAACGAAATTTTTCACTGAAAATTCAATTCTTAAGTTCAAATACCTACAACTTTTGAATAAAATCATATTTTTTGAATTCCGTACGTACTTCTCTAGGTATTGTAATGTAGATTGACGAAAATTTTTGTTTTTTGTTGTAGGTAAAAAATTGTGGATGCTAAATGTCACGCCACGGAGCGCCTAAAAAAAAGATAAGAAAAGAAAATATTAGTAGTCGGCTATTTTGCACATCGAAAAAAAATATACATTTTTTTCTAACAGCTTGATATTCATACTAAATAGATGTGGAATTGATTTGATGAGTGAATCACTTTTTCATACGAAAACAAATAGTTAAATTCGCACATGATTTTATACCCGTTACTATAGCCTAAGGCCATAATTCAAATTCAACTCGAGTCGAATATGCGTTTTTTCTTAGAATCAGGTGCATTCAATTGGAACATTTAATTGAAATGAATATATCATAACTTCATTCAATATTAAACAAAAGTTTACAAGACCTAGATTCAAACAAGATGTTGTCCGAACCAAACAAACCAATTTCCCTTGATGCACATTTTCACTTCGCCGATTCAATGACATCAAAAAAGGATTCTATGGCAATTTTTAAAAATACAATTTTACCTTGACATTGTAAACCCAAAGTGGTGTCTCGGTGCCTGCGGAAAAACCGAGTTCGCCTCCAAACACGTATAGGCAATCCTTGTAAGCGACCGCACTGTGTTCCTGAAGAGCCGGGGGTCTTTCTCCACTCGGATGCAACTCTTCCCAACTGCTCTCAGCTGCAAAATACAAGAACGACAAAATTCTTTCTTATTCGACTTTTTTGCATCTTACCCTAAAGTTATAATGGTCGTTTTCTATGTAGGAGAAAAGTATTTAACGAAAAATGTTAGTTTTGCTCTCTCGAGCTTTTAAACCAATTTATGATGTGTAGTGGATGTCTCGGTCGATCAGTTGATTCGCATTTGCTGACCGGTAAAACGTGGTCCAGTTTATCGCAGGTTCTGCAAACGCTGTTGTCATTTTATTTTTCATTTTCACTCTCCATCGTCTTTTGGGTATACAAGCTTTTGTGGAAACTCAAACATTTGTTTGTTGCCAACATTTAATTAAAAAAAGCGTCTAAACGTTTAATTATATAAATATAAATATTATAATTTTATTTTTTATTTAATTTTTATCATTTTAATTATGTTATATATATATATATATAAATATTATAATTTATAATTTATTTATTATAAATTTATATATATATATAACACAGCTCGGCAGCTGATTTGGTGTCGCAAAAACTGTATATTTAAAAGAATCTTATCTCTGTACTGATCCTATTTTAACACTCAATATTGATATTCTACGTAAGAACCGAGAAATATAAATTTTTGTAATAAAATTTAACTTTTTGAAAAATCTAAATTTCATTAAATTTTTCTACATCGAGTAAGATTCTTTTTCGCGATTTTCCTGAGTGACCCTTCTTGAGGCTGTCGCGCATCAAACTCCAAACGTAATCAGCTATTTCATATTTTTACGTCTTGTTGGAAGCGTTCTCCTTGCTCTTCACTAAAGGAGCCAACATTTTCTGCGAGTTTATCTTGATCCTTCATTTCTGTCCCGAAATAAGAAGGAAAAAGCACTTTTCCCGAAATCTATAATCGTTTTTCAAAATTTATTAATAACGTACTCTCCGCACATATAACGAAATGAATTAAGGTAGTTCGATGAAGTTCGTTTTCGCTTTGCTAACGTCGACATATCGCTGAATTAATTTACAAAGGCAAATAATTTAAAAAAAGGGCAGAAGTGTCTAAAAGAACTGCTAACGACACTCACTATGAAAATAAAATTTATGTGAAAACCCTATGTAGTAGCTTGAAATATAGGTTGGTACAAGTCTCACCAGTAGTCACTTGCCAAAAAATAATACAAATTTTGTCGGCGTCAAGAATTTTTTTTCGACTTGTGGAGTCCGTTTCATAAGAAATCCACGTCTTCGACGTAGGTACGTATATATAATATATGTCTGGAAATCAAGGGTGCCTACTGTACGTGGAATGTAAACGGAATGTAAGAGTTCACGAGCACCTTAGTGGATCGAATGTTCCTCGATCAAGAGTCCAGTAAAAGAGACAAAAACTCACCACTTTTATTTTAGAATTATATTTTTTTTACTGAGACTAGATCGTGGCATACTGAAAGTAACCCCGATGAAATTTTGCCTCTCAACTCACCCCAACCCTAAGAAATAGGGGTTGAAACCCTAAAAACCGTAGTATCTCGATACCCAATAGCCCGATCAAAAAATGTTTCAAACAAAAGTTGTTTGGAATAATAAAATTCGTATAAATTTATCCGACGTACAACCCCCTATCTTTAAAAATAGCGGCACAAAAATGATTCGAAAATTCGGGGCTGATGCATTCGTGTTTTTATGCCGCTATTTTCAAACATAGGGGTTTGAACGTTAGATAACTTTATACGTATTTTATTATTCCAAACAACTTTTGTTTGACATTTTTTTTAATCGGTCTATTTATTATCGAGATACGGCGGTTTTTATGCTTTCAACCCCTATTTCTCGGGATTGGGGCGAGTTGAGGGTACAATTTCGTTGAAGTTACTTTTAGTATACAACCCACAAGCTTCAGTAAAAAATTCCAATTCTACGCTAAAAGTGCTGGGTTTTCGTCTCTTTTACTGCACTACAAAGGAAAGCAAGAGGTACAGTTCTTACCTCACTCTGCTCTCTCTCACTCTCTAGTAAGATAAGAAATGAGAGAGTGAGAGAGAGAGAGAGAGTGTGTGTGTGCAGCTTGAATAAAGCAGGAAGGCTACTGAAGAGTACAAGAAGATTTAGGTTACCTGAACAAGTTTCGAAATGTACTCGTTGAAATAATAAAATCCTTCTCCCAACTTTAAAAACAACCATTTCGGGATCTCTCATGGAACAAATACGAACCCTACCCTATACCCATAAATAATGGCTTTTTCGACCTGAACGAGTCCAACAAATAATCAAATAATCATTGATATATTAAGGCAGAGTTTGTAGGGGCTCAATTCCATCTGGGATTCACATATCAATATAAATATTTATTGGACAATAAAGTATACTTTTTACTTTGTTGGCGGAAGATTGTTGGTTACTCTCAATTTAGTTTTTTCCTCTTTCTCGATGTCTCGTCACAGCTCTTAATCACGAAATTCGGCACGCCCCGGCTATTGGCAACTGGGATATAAATTTTCGTGGGGTTTTCGGCTATAAGAAAGAGAGAAAAAATGAGACAGATCGGGAGCATGGACTTTCTCTCCCAACATTAAATGTACAGCACGGTCAAGGGAGCCTCGCCTCGGAAGTTTCCACGAGCGGAAAACTAGTGAAAAAACGAGTTCGCGATATTGCTAAAAGTGCGTGGCCAATTTCCGAGGGATGTTACAAGCAGAGAAGAAAAAAGCGGGATAATGGAAAGATCTCGGTCTTCATGGCAGATAAAGGCATAAAAAATAAATGGGTTCGCGATATTGCTGAAAGTGCGTGGGCAGTTTTCGAGAGATCTTACACGTCCATCAAGGAAAAGAAAGCGCAAGAAAACGAATACCGCATTTTGGCCAGTGACGAAAATCAAGAAGATGTAGTTGTATTATGTTTTCCTCTGTGGACAGCCAATCAGCTGCAAATCCAAGTTAAGGGAGGGGAAAAAATGCTTTATTAAGGTTTTGTGTGCGATAGCTTATCCTAAATGTACATGGTGTATGTTTGCAAAAATCTCTGGAAAACACGAACAAAAAAAATAAGTCAAATTAACAACAGTTTCGTGTGGAATGTACAAATACCTTTTAACCACTGTATTTCGTGTAAATTTGTATGTAAAAAATAAATTAACAACGTTATTGAGGTATGAAGGAGCCTTTGTATAAAAAATGTGGTCCAATGGCCGGATCGGTGACTAGTTGACCTAAGAAATGAGAATAATTTTTTAAAATAATCTATATAAATATATAGATTATTAAACAAAATTATTCTCATGAGAATGAGAATGAGAATAATCTCTCATTCTCATGAAAATGGGAAATGAAAATAATTTCTCATTCTCATGAGAATGAGAAATGAAAATAATTTTTTAAAAATAATGTATATAAATATATAGATTATTAAAAAAGTTATCGATCCGGCCATTGGACCACATTTTTTGTATGTAATGTATCATTTGTATGTTAAATGTAGTTCTCTTTGTACGTAACTGTTCTTCGAAAAAAAAAATTCTTCGAAAATGGCGGGTGTTAAAGAAAAGGGTAATTTTGGCAAAATGTATACCTACATTTGGCGACTTAAGGGGTGAGATGCAGTCAGAGGCGTGAAAAAACGAGTATTTTCAATCATTTTTTTTAATAGTAATAATTATTTATATAATTTTGCTAAAGTACATAGTTTTTGACTAATCAATTTTTAAAAATTTCTGAAAGAGTTTTCCAATTTTACACTCTATTTATGTAAAGAAATACTAATTTAAAAATTAGTACATCTACATCTACATCAAAAAATTAGTACTTACATCGAATCATGAATTCCTAGCCCATACAATAGGGCTTCTGCCGATATGAAAGCTTCCAAAATATCAATTCGTTATTGTTTTCGAAGCATTCTGCCTTTCCGGATATTATTGTTTGCGCGTTTGTCAGCCGCTACCTGCCATGGGGACCCGACGTCAAAGATGAATATAAACCCGATCCTTGCATAATTAATTATTTATTTGAAAAAAATCGCAATTATTGACGACAAAGCACCCGTTACGTAACGGAATAGAGGAGGGGGGGATTCAGGCCAGACGTTATGTTCCTGTTACGCGAGGGGCGGGGGGGGGGGGGGGGGGGGTAAAAATAGGGAAATTTGGCGTTGCGTAATTTGTATACGCCCCCTTTGCGTATGTGTACAAAGGTGTAAAGAGACAGCCGGAATAATTGGTAGATTATTATATAGCATGGAAATCGGATATCGTATTTATTATTTCTGCCCCTATACTTTGCATATGCACACGGTCATGAATATATATGACTGTGGAGAATATTCGACTGCGGCGGGGTTGTGGGTTGTTCGGTGAACCTACGAGTATGGGAAAACCGATATCGGAGAAGTGTAAATGTATTCCGATGGCGTCTCGATGAGATCGAAGTGTTCTCAAGCTGTTCTCAAACGGCGAGTAATCTCTTCCGCTTGTGTAAAAACTGCTGACCGTTCCAATGTTTCTTTCACAACCGACTGGTGCGCGTCGATTTTTTCAAACAGCACTGAGGTAGATAAAATATTAACTAGAATAAATAAATTATTTTACTTATTTATTAGATTATATTAAATAAAATACAGTGAAACCTCGTTTATACGTTTTGCACTTATACTTTTTTATCATTTATACGTCAACTTTCTCTAGCTCCGGCAGATTCCGTTCATCAAGATGGTAATAAAGTTTCGTTTCTACGTTTTTCGCGCTTATACGTTAGTCATTTTATTTCCCAGGGGTGGTTTCGAGGTTCGTTTTTTCTCAGTTATACGTCCATCACTCGTGATATTTTCTCGTCAGAAAAAATTTCATGTGACCGTGTTTTGATGTTTCGATTTTTTTGATGTTTTGATGTTCCAATGTTTTAATGTTTTGATGTTTTGATGTTTTGATGTCTTGATGTTTTGATGTTTTCATGTTTTCATGTTTTGATGTTTCGATGTTTGATGTTTCGATGTTTTCATGTTTCTGACCTCGGCTATGTATGCATGTACTGTGATTACATATATTTAACCAATACGAACCTGTCTGTTATTTACCAGTCTCAAACGTCAAAGCTTAGTGTTACAAACTTGCATTAAATCAAAGTTCAAAACGAAAATTCGAGAACTTGAGTTTGCTTATTACTCAATTATTACCACTCAAATGTTCAATTGGAAAACCAAATACTAATATAATGAAGGTACTGCTGTTGAAAAACATCGTGAAGTATGCACCCATCGCCATTTCCAAATGTCAAAGAGTTTCAGATACATACTGTATTTCACTTCTACGTTATTCTCACTTATACGTCATATTTGATATACCCCTTGAAAAACGTATAACTGAATTTTCACTGTAAATACATTATTTTAATTATTTATAAGATTATATTAAATAAAACAAAATAAATTGTTTAAATTGTTTATTATATCATATTAAATTAAATAAATCGATTACGAGATGTCTTTGATACGAAATGACGGCTCTAACTTTTCTTCCAACAATTATTTGTTCGCGTCGATTTCTTCAAACAGCATTGCGGTAGATTAAATTACACTTTCAATACTGCGGAAGCCGAATATGCGAAGAGGGAGGCGGGGAGAGCGGAAGAATTTAGTTTTTAGATCCAGAAGCGAATGAACGAAATGTACGGAATTATGAGATGCCTTTGATACGAAATAAAAGCTGCCTCGTAAATATGTGTGCATGTACCTACATATGTTTCCGTGAGCAAAGAGCAGTTGGGGGTGCAGGGCTAACTCCGTCGAAATGACAATGCAGAATGTGAGCCCCCTTCGACAATTATAGAGGAGGGATGGAGAAAGAGAGAGAGAGAGACAGAGACAGCGAATTAGGCTACTTTCGAAAGATCGTAACAATGGAACAAGGGGCTCTGAAATTGCTCCGAGCAAGAGGGAAATACTTCCCGACTACACCAAAAAAGGCCAATTCATATAAACGGCTGAATCAAAAGTACGAAGAGATTTATTTTCAAAGAATCGCTATTGCATCCTCGTAATTTCTCCCTGCCCCTTTTTCTTTCTTTGACAAAGCGTGACAACGTTTCTGATACTTTTACTGGAGGTTGAACCCTTTGAACGCAAACAACAAAAATAACCCAACAACACCGTGATTGTTATCGCCTTTGAGTTCGATGGCGTTTGTGTTGTTTTATGGAAATTATTTAGCTCGACCGAACATTTTTATTACAAATCCAAAAGCTGCATTGTTGGCAACTTCACCTCGACCCCATATTTGGTAGGGTAGAGCCACCAAAGAGAACGCGGTGCTCCTAAGGGTTTTATTTTTCTTGTGTTGACGACACCATCTAACCTGTCAGTGGCATATGCCATGCAAGGTGTTGGCCCACAACTCGCTTCCTTAAGGTAGTACCTCCCCAGAAGAGTTGAATTAAGAAATGGTTGAAATTTGACATATACGTTATTTAATACATTATCCAAACATCTGTGCAATTTGAATAAGTTTGACCATCCCAAACCTGAGATATTTACACTCAAAGTTGGCTTGGTTTACACGTAACAAATGCGTTATGATGGGCAAACAGAGCATCATTAATTCTACCGTCAAAACTAAAATTAAGAAATTGATCAAAAACGAGGATAAGCTACAGTAAGATATCACGAATAATGTGAAAAAAAATGAGAATGATTCGCCATCTAGTTTCCAAGATATAACCATGAGAAGCCTTCACAATTTTGGTGCAAAGCCTGGCAAAGCCTGGAAAAAAAACAATTGGGGCAAAGCCTGGACAGTCCCGGCAAAAAGTTTACTGGCAATGGTCGATCAAAAACACAATACAAAATATATTTTACGGCAATAAATGATATCCATCGTATTATCTACTAGTACCGAATCAATATTGCGAGTTTTTAATTTTATTCATTACTAATTAAACCAATTATCAATCTTTTAAACATGAACATGGTATGTAAACTTTTGGTTGAGATTTTCGCAGAGGAACTACCTTAAGGTATTTATTTCTAATT
Organism: Ophion ellenae; assembly: GCA_963210295.1. NCBI lineage: Eukaryota > Metazoa > Arthropoda > Insecta > Hymenoptera > Ichneumonidae > Ophion > Ophion ellenae. The sequence goes on along the minus strand of OY723391.1, from coordinate 18,707,472 downwards.
TTATGGCTTATAATAGATTTTTGATGTCTTTGAGGGGAGATATACTAGATGGTCGAGGTCGAGGATTTAGAAGCCATGAACATTCCGTCGACCGTAGAAGACCTACACTATGGGCCTGGTATCGATGATTCCATGTAAGTTGACAAATTTCATGATTTATTCATTCTCAAATTTTCAAACGCGTTTTTCTCAAAACTACGTTTTTCAAATCGGTACCCAAAATTTCTCGAAAACGAATTAACCGATTGCCTTGAGGTTTTTTGTGGTTATTCTATACACCATTATTTAGTACTTGTCATAGGATTTTTTTCCGTTACTTAGTTTTTGTTTTATAGACAAAATAATAACTAATTTTTGGCCCAAAAATCACTATTTATGTTCAAACGTTCGCCATTTTGTGATATATCGATATTTTCAAAGTCGGCTATGACAAGTACTAGATTATAGTATCTAATTCAATAATCTTTTTTGTTTTTTTTTTTCAGATGATTTTTGAAGAAACGCCAGTCGGTACCGTATACGCATATTTTTTTAGGACGCTCGAAGGATCACACAATATTCTTGTATATTTTTGATATTTTTAAATAAAGAAAATTAAACATATTTTTGAATGTATATACTTTTAGATTATTAAAACCCCAATCCGAAATTTCAAACGGTTTTCCTTGGAAAATTTCACAAAAATGACCTTTTTCCGGCTTCTAGGTGTATATCTCCCCTTAATCTTATTTTTTAACCATTTTAAACACGTTTTGTAAATGTTGCGATTAATTTGCACCCAACGGATGTTGGGTGCAAATTAATCGCACGATCCAAATTTTGTTTTTATTGAGAGGTTATGTCGCCGTTTTGCTGGCTTTCGAAAATTATAGTGACCATAGACTAACAACACGTATTTGGTAAGAGTACGCACCCAAAGAGTGCGCACGGGACGAGTTCTAAGTTCAATAATGTATTGCCCGTACATTCCCTACCAAAAGTGAATTTCAGCGAGAGTTTTGAGTACTTTGCGATGAGATTACAATTTAAAAAAACCAACCACATTGAAGATGCTAAGAACATTAATTTTCGGTAATAATAATGCAAAAAAGTTATAAGTAAATTGTTGAAAAAAGCAAATGTTCAACAAATGTCCGGTGAACTACTTTTTTATATTATAAAATGAATTCTTAGGTTTTTCTGAATAGGTATGAATTTTTTTAGAATGTTCTTTCTTTTTTCATTTAACCTTTTTTAATTAATAAGTGGATGAAGAGTCACAAATTTTTAAATGTTTTTGGAGTAATATTCCATGTTAAATCCAAGAAGTGTCCGGGGTATTGAACGAACAGTGTCATAGGTACAGCCTCTGAAAGATTCCAAAAACGAGATTTTCGAAATAGAGTGAACATTCTTTAAAAAATCATATTTATTTAGAAAAATATCATAATTCATTCAATGTCACAAAAATTCAAGTTTACCGGAGATTTTGTAAACAAATTTTTGTTTAAACGATTTATTTATACATTTTTGGCATTCTTATCATTCAAAACCAATGTTCCTAACATTTTCAATACGGTTGATTTTTTCAGATTTTAATGTAATGTCGAAAAGTACTCAACATTGTCACCGAAACTCACTTTCGTAGGGAATGTACGGGCAATACAGCCTTAAGGGGGGAACCTCCTCCAAATATCAATTTTTTTTCTGCTTTATAAATTCATTCAGTATTCGAAGAATATATTTCCAAAGTTTGAAGCCCAACAGAAAGTCCTAAAGGTCCCTAGGAAGTCACTGAAGTGATGCCCTCCAAAAGTACCGAGAGTAGGTAAACTACCCTTTAATTCCTTAGCAAAATAAGTTTGCTAGTTTACTTTTTGAATAATAGAATAAAAATTCGGCCTGTGTAACCGTCGGTTTTCGTTTTCACATAAACAATTCACACAAAAAGAGAAAAATGCAGTCCAGATTAGTGATTTCCTAGAAAAAGGTTTGGTTTATGGCCCTGGCATCGCAGATTAAGCTCCGGTAATTATAAATCACTCTAAACTCTACTTTTCGAGAACGAAAACATCAATCGAGTTTTTCTCGAAACGTGTTTTTTTACGTGCCGTGGAATGTAACTCAAAAAGTAATGAACCAATCAACTTGAAATGTTGTACAGAACTTCTTCCCATGTAGAGATTGACCGTTGGGCCTGGGACGGGCCTTCACAGTTAGCCTTTTTAGAATATTGGGCTGTGAGTATTTACCAATGAGGTGCCTTTGTAGAAATGATAAGAACAGCCCGATATCGGCCAACAGAGCCAACAATTATTGGGCCACTGATTTAATTCATTGTAGAGCCAATGTTGGTGATTGCACTTGGCCCTATGTGGGCCCTCTTAAAGGGCCTATGTAGAAATTGACCACTGGCTCTATGATGGGCCTTCACAGTCGGTCTATCTAGAAGTTAGTCTATCTAGAATATTGGGCCGTGGGTTTGTTTGGGTGCGTGATAAATATTCAACCTATATCGGGCCAAGATTGGCCCGAGATTGGTCCTTATGGATACATATTTCATGGAATAACCATGAAATCAATGGTGATTTGCGTATATGACAGGTTTCAAAATTGGCATATTTTACTTACTTATGTTGGTTATTTACAAATGCCAATAATAGGCCAAGACTTGATTACAAAAACTGAACTACAAAATGTAGACGATTAATATATGACGCGCCAGTTATTTGCTTATTCTGGCACAATATACAGATAATGAATAACCCAAGGCTTAAATAAAATAAAAGCAGGTATGGTCTGACCCACTTAGCCAATAAAGGGCTTGGATTAATTAAATGTAATTTCCAGTATTTTAGCATTGCCAGTTTTTAAATTGGCAAATTTCGATGAATTTTCACGGCTGTTTATTGGGTTTAACAGATGGGCCCGGATAGGTTTTAGTAATGGGCTGATATTGTGCCAGTTTTCAATTTGTAACGGAACAATAATGGGCCAATGTAATTGGCAGTATCTCAGCATCACCAGTTCAAAAATTGGCTATTATTGTGTATCTATCATGACTATTTCATGAATTTAAAAGATGGGCCATTATAGGTTTAAACTATGGGCCGATATTGTGTCGGTTTTCAATTTAGAAGGCGACAATGATGAGCCAATGTAATAGCCAGTATTTTAGGATTGCCAGCTTTAGGATTGGCAAATTTGGTTTAACTATCACTGCTGTTTATTTGTTTTGAAAGATGGGCCAGGATAATCTTTAGTAATGGGTCAATGTAATTGCTTGTATTTTAAATTGGCAAATATAATTCAACCATCACAGCTATTTATTGGTTTTAAGCGATGGGCCGATATTGTGCCGGTTTTCAATTTATAACGAAACAATATTGGGCCAATGAAATTGTCAGTATTTTGGTATTCCCAATTTTTAAATTGACAAATTAAGTTTAACTATTACGGCTGTTTATTAGTTTTCAAAGATGGGCCAGGACAAGCTTTAGGGATGGGCCGATATTGTACCAGTTTTCGGTTTAGAGCGGAACATTAATGGGCCAATATTATTTCTCTTTTGTTGGCTTATACGATGATCCCAATATTGGCCTGATCGTAACATTGGGCAACTCATGGCAACCTCTACATGGGTTTAACTTATCGGCCTTTGTACAAACCTAAAATTTTGTATAAATTGTTTCAATAAATATTGTTTTTAACGATTTGTTTATTTTAAAAAAAAGTTTTTTCTTTTTGTCCTCAAACTTTCAATTTTTTTTGTTGCTAATTTCGGTTCGTGGAAAGCGAACTGACTTTTTTTGATGAAAAAAAATTATGTCGTTCATTTTAGTTAACTACAAGGACCTGGGCGTTCCACGGCGCAAACTCTAGGAGCCAAGTTCGAGCACGTCTAGCGCCGCCATGTTGTTTTTTTTCACTCATGTTTTTTTTCTAAATTCATTTGAACGTCAATATTATTATGTAATTTGATTCATTGCAATAAATGCTCCCAACTTTTTGTAAAAAATTATTGAAAAACCTGTTGTATGGAGGAGGTTCCCCCCTTAAGCTTTTCTACAATTGTCGAGATTGTTACTTCAGATTTATATTTAAAATAATGTTCCTGAGTGATCGAAGCTTAATTCAAATAAGGAGTACAAAGTGTATTATGAAAATTTATTTTTCCCGAAATAAAAGTTTATAAAGTGCGTAATCTTTGGTGGTTTTACCCTATAAAAGTACGAGTTACGAATGTTCACTTTCGTTACGGCAGGTCCGAAAATTTCGGCTCCGAAACACTTTTCACAGCCTGACTTGAATATCCAGAGAAGAATGTCTGAGCAAACTGAGCTTCCTCCAAGAGAATACGACGAGAATGGCAAAGTGCACAAAAAATAACTTAGTTTGAAAAATTGTGGCAAAGACACGGGGGGGGAGGATAAAAATGGCTTACGCACGATAAAGGATGTACGTAACTTTTCCTTCCAAATAATTCACTCGCAAATAGATTAAAGTTTTCGAGAACACTTTATATTCAAACAGATCGACTGGTGCTGGATACTTTAGGGCGATTACAATTTCAAACGTGACGAAAACCGGTGCGAGCTTCGTGAAAGTTTAATAAAAACGAAGCTGCGAGCGGCGCGGAATGAATGCGTTAATAAAAGAGAATGGAAAAAAATAAATGGGGAGAAGGCCGTTTTCACTTGTGACGCTGCAGTAGAACTCGTAGGACTCCCCTAACCGCAAGAAATATGTCAAAGTAATGGGCATACGGTCGGAGGAGCGGGAACATCCTGAGAGCTTAGGTTTTTCAGCACTCCGAGAGTTTCGTAAAGAATATACGTGTGCTTCTGACTGCGTAACTGTTCCACCTACTGATGTACTTCTTCACCCTCTTCCGTGGCTTCGCAGCTTTCGCCTTCGCACTCAAACAAGGGTAAAACCTCCGTACGAATCACCCAGGAATATTGAAGCTCCGAAAAAACGAATTACAGCCGCTCGAGGATCAAAGAAAGTGGAAATGTAATTGTTTGCCCGTGCGTTTGAAAAAATGTTCTCTTCTTTTCAATTTGACGCAGTCAGCGATTTTTGGTCACGGCAATATTTTTATGACCACATAGGATTATCAAAAAATTGTTGAGTCCATCTTACTATACTTAGAGGACGCGGCGACGTATTCGATGTCTCCAAATTTTTATTTCTAATTACTCGACGCCGAAATTCCGCAGCCATACTGTTGATTTTACAATTACATATTTTTTTAAATATATATATATATATATATATATATATATATATATATATATATATATATATATATATATTAAATATAGTGTATTATAATATATATGAAATATAATATATTATCATATATATTAAGTGTGACACTTTCAAACAATCGATATTTTTTTGTTGCCTTTTTCGACAGTTTATACTTTCAAGAATATCATTATCATTTATATCATTTATATCAATGTCATTTTATCTTGCAAAAATCGATAGTTGAATCTTTAAACGCGTTTTTCTCGAAATGAGATTTTTCAAATTTGCTGACATTGTAACTCAAAGAGCAATTATCCGATTGACTTGAAATTTGAACTGAGTACTCTTAAATATATTTACTCTACAATGACGTAGGATATTTTTGATTGGATGAAAATTGACGATTTGGCAATGAAAAAAACGACTATTTTATAGGCAAGAAAACAGACTTTTTTCATAACTACGCCATTTTGTTAGTTTTTTATTTTTTTCAAAAATCATACGTCATTGTACAGGAAATACCTTCCAGTTTAACGACATTTTTTTCCTTTTTCGGTTTCAGTTACTTAATCGGCCGGAATCATGTCAGCAGTGAAGGAACTTTTTTGTTGGCGCCTCCGAAGGCAGCCCATGTCGCTTGGATCTCAATATTTATCTATGAAAAAATTGAGTAATATAGGTAAAATATAGCCAGATATAATCGTAATTTTCCGAAACATTTTATTGAGTACTTTTTTTCGAAAAAATTCCCGAAAATCACCCAAATTTTCAGCGTTTACACTGGTATAGCCCGTTAAATATAATATAGTATATTTTTTTTACAATAACAATTTGATACTGGGAATGGAGCGATTATTATCATCATTATAAAAGAGAGTTGTTCGGAACGAGACACATTATATCGCAAAATGCTTTCGAAAAAAATAGTGAATTACTTATTTAGTTACTCATTTAGAAAGTATGGATGCTGTATACCGATCACTTTTAACTGTCGACGCTGAACGAAACGAATCACAAACCCTCGAGCATCGAAGGAAGAGAATATCTCATTTTTCGGCCCTGTCTTTGAAAATATTTAGTAAACTTTCTTTTCAGTTTGATAATAAACAATGATGTAACTGTAAAGTTTGATAACAAGCAATTATCGAACTGTAAAGTTTGATAAGGAATAATTATAGAACTGTAAAGTTTGATGATGAACAATTATCTAACTGTAAAGTTTGATAATAAACAATCATCGAACTGTAAAATTTGATAATAAATAATTATCGAATTGTAAAGTTTGTTAATGAATAATTATAGGACCGTAAAGTTCGATAACAACCAATTATCGAATTATGAAGTTTTATAATAAATAATTATCGAATTGGAACGTTTAATGGTAAACAATTATCAAACTGTACATTTTGATAATAAACAATTATTGGACTGTAAATTTTGATAATAAAATATTGTTTATTAATAAACTTTATTTTTCGTTAATTTTAAGTTTCGTTATTTAAAGTTTATTACAAAACTTTCCTATTCTTCATTATCGAACTGTAAAGTTTGATAATAAAAATAATTGTTTAATAAAGTTTGTTGAGTAAGCTATGATAATAAACAATTATCAAACTAAACTACTAATTTTCACAAGTATTGTTTATTATCAAACTGAAAAGAATTTCAATTATAAAAATCGATATATATTAGCTCAAGCTCTTAAAATGTAAAAGTTATTCGTATAATTCATAGCATAAGTAAAAAAATCATCATAATTATGATTTCATCGAAAAACGGAAAGCAGCTTTCTAGAACAAATAACGACGATGCCAAAAATGTTTTAGACTTAAAAAATCGTCATTAACTGTGAAAAAAAAATCGTAAATTTTAAGACAAGTCAATTAGCAGCAGAAAAACTTCAATCCTCAACATCGTTGATTTTCATAGTTCAAGTATCGACCTTCGTGCAATCTCGGAGAATTTCGGTATCGAGCTGAGGTGCGCTCGACGAAAAATATACACGTGTAGGGCAAGAAATAAAAATTAACGAGCTCGTGGATGAGAGAAAACGTGTCGTTGGACAAAGCACTGAGCAGCACACCACGGAGAGACGGATATCGTGCCCTTTCTCGAAAGAGATCTTGAGATGGAAGCTCATTGAAGACCCCTCTCTGTAACGACGGACGCCATTTTGTCGAAATAAAACCGACGCTCTAGATGCCCGACATTGATCACTGCGAGACGTGACTTATCGCGTTGGTAGATTCTCTCATCGAACAATGACACCCATTGTCTGCGAAAAAAAAGCCTTTGCAATAAATTGCGAAGGAATGCAATATCGGAAGTGTACTTTCGAGGTTTCAAGTATACTCTTGCACGCCTCAACAAAGACTCGACCTGCTTTCCATGATTTCACGTTTTTGCTATCGTCTTAAGGTAGCACCTCCACAGAAGAGTTGAATTGAGAAATGGTTGAAATTTGACATATACGTTATTTAATACATTATCCAAACATGTGTGCAATTTGAATAAGTTTGATCACCCCAAACCTGAGATATTTACACTTAAAGTTGGCTTGGTTTACACGTAACAAATGCGTTATGATGGGCAAACAGAGCATCACTAATTCTACCGTCGAAACTAAAATTAAGAAATTGATAAAAAACGAGGATAAGCTACAGTAAGATATCACGAATAATGTGAAAAAAAATGAGAATGATTCACCATCTAGTTTCCAAGATATAACCATGAGAAGCCTTCACAATTTTGGTGCAAAGCCTGGCAAAGCCTGGAAAAAAAACAATTGGGGCAAAGCCTGGACAGTCCCGGCAAAAAGTTTACTGGCAATGGTCGATCAAAAACACAATACAAAATATATTTTACGGCAATAAATGATATCCATCCTATTATCTACTAGTACCGAGTCAATATTGCGTAGTGTTTAATTTTATTCATTACTAATTAAACCAATTATCAATCTTTTAAACATGAACATGGTATGTAAACTTTTGGTTGAGATTTTCGCAGAGGAACTACCTTAAGGCGGGATATACATTTATGGTTCATAGAAACGAAAATATAGAGAAAATTGTTCTCTTCATTTCGTACATTTGAACCATACCTGAAAAATCGATTGTTTTTGCGTTACTCAATAAACAATTTTTTTGTGGTATTCTAATAATTTTTTGGGGGGTGAAGATATTATCGGAGAGTGATGATCAAAAACTTGATCGACGCGTCTTTTTAAGGGCTACAACGTTCCTATTTGAACAAAAAGTGTACGAATTTTTTTCCAAAGAGTCATTGAATTCAAACTGATTTTTCAAAATTTCGCCCCACTTTTTCACTCCCAAAATGAACTTCCACGACTTGGGCGCTGTGGAAAAAACTAAAGCCCGGATTTTTCTGCACATTTCGTCTCACGGCGCCGACCTCGTAGGGGTTGTAGTTGGGCATTAATCCACCCCCATCGCCTTTCATCCCCTAAAAAATCCCTAAATCCCGATTTTTAGGCAAACTTGGATTTAGCACCCGCGGCACCTACAAAATCACTTGTCAAAAATTAGCGTTCTTCTAATTTTTTCCTATTACAGGGTTTTTCAGCGACAGCACGACTGTACCTATAATGAATCATAGACAATTATAGCACCTCGTACAGTTTTATTATATATAGAGTTCTGCATTTTTTTCCATACTTCCGCCTGGGTCTGCAGCTCCCGTACATCCTACATTTTTTTGTTAGTAAGTTACTTTCGGAAAATATTTCATAAAAAAATTATGATCACGATTATTATTTGGCTACGACGGGAATTATAAAACTAATTTGGATACATCCAGTCATCAATTTCAAAATTGTCACGGCTGTAAAAACCTCATTTATTTTTTTCCCGGAAATTTAGACGACATGGGAGATGCACCGATAAGTTTATCAATTTTTTTTAACGCGAATATTATAACAAAATAAAAAATAACAAAAGACATCTATTTAAAATTTACAAAATCAATAGCGGATTTGGTAGTTCTTCTTTTGCTACATTTGTACAAAATCGCCTGGCTTTGAAAGCTTCGAGATGCATCGAATCTGCGACCGATATAAAACGTTTGCATTCTGCTATCCAGTCGTGTGATAACCCGAGGCTAAGAGGAACGTCCCGTCGCGTCTGTGTGGCCGGAACATTCACACTATCGCGCGTTGTCGGTGTTTTCTTGCCTCGGGAAATTCGCGGGATATTTCTTCATCCGACGTGTTGTAACGACCTTTTCCATGAGGTTCCATGCGTTATACACTCTACATGGAATATTCCATATATTTATATGGGATATATCACGCCATTTCACCTAGCCCGACCCTTTATTGATTTCCTGATTTTTTTTGTAAAATTGTACCCCATGAAAGGAATATCCACAACAATTTTTTAATTTTTATCTCTTCTCTTTTAGGAGTTATAATTTTCCAAAAAATGTCGTTCTCGGAAGTTTTGGAAACGTTTAAATGCTGATAACTCCTAAACCAATTGAGATATCAACAAATGTCACTTTGTGATTTTTTATAAATTTTGAAGCATACTTTCGTTGAATAATATGAAAAAAATTATCACTTATCATTGTCAACGTTTTTTTGCTTCTCAAATGAAAACTATTTTTTTTAAGACGATAGCCTTTTTTTATTTAAAAAAATCCTCTAAAATAGAGTGACCCATTCTATGATTTTTAAGACTAGTCTCATCGTGAGCCCATTTTTCCTTCCATTTTTTTCGAATCAATCATATTTTTCTTAGAAGATTTTTATCATTTTAATGTCCAGTAATGCTATTAAAATAAAAAATGCGCCCACGAGAATAGTCTTGAAAATTATAGAATGGGTCACTCCATTTTAGAGAATTTTTTGAAGAAAATAAAAAAAGGTAATCATCTTTAAAAAGGAAAGTTTTCAATTTAGAACAAAAAAAAACTGACATTGAAAATTGATATTTTTTTTTTTAACGAAAGTATGCTTCAAAATGAAAAAAAATATTAGGTGACATTTGTCAATATCTCAATTAGTTTAGGAGTTATCAGCGTTTAAACGTTTCCAAATTTCCAAAATCGACATTTTTTGGAAAATTATAACTCCTAAAAGGGAAGAGATCAAATCTAAAAATTGGTGTGGATATTCCTAGCATGGGGTAAAATTTCACAAAAAGAATCAGGAAAACCAAAAATTGGTGGGATCACGGGCTAGATGAAATGGCGTGGAATTTCCCATATATATATATATATATATATATACGAATGTATGTATGTATGTAGGGTACAACCAGCAAAGAGTACGCGCTTTACAAACTTTTATTCCTAGAAAAATCAATTTTGTCATTCAGGAGCATTATTTTAAATATAAATTTTAAGTAACAATCACGAAACATATTAAAAAGGCTTAAACTTAGAACTCGTCCCGTGCGCACTCTTAGGGTGCTGTGTTGCAAAGAGTAGGCAGTGACAAACTTTCGTAGGCAATAAGAATGTCATCGCCCACGCACCGACATACGTGGCTCCTCCCACTCGAACCACCATGTTTTGTCAAACTTTAAAAAATATTTTGATGTTCAAAAAAGACCGCTTAGTCAACATATCAAATATCAACATTCTGTATTTAATACTTTTCGCATAAAAAATTGGTGAAAAATCGAACATTTTTGGGCCCAACAAGGCAGAACCTTCCCTCTTTGGATACGTACTCTTACCAAATACGTGTTTTTAGTCTATGGTCTCTATAATTTTCGTAAGCAGGCAAAATGGCGACATAACCTCTCAATAAAAACAAAATTTGGACCACCAATTTCAAGTATAATAACATTCGTTCGGTGCAAATTAATCGCAAATAAATTATTTTTTGCAATTTAACCTTATTATTTAGAACCTTATAAAGAACACCTTATTTTTTAACGTGTTCTTAATCGTTAAAAAATAAGATCAAACACATCGAAAATTCATTACTAATCATAAAATTGGAAATAAATACCTTAAGGGGTCTTCTTACTTTAGACGCTAAAAGAGGCTATTTTCATGATTTTTTTGATAGGTATACATTATAGTTGTTGATATAAAAGTTGTTACACTTAATAAATACACTGTCGGAATACATTTAAAAAAAATTATTCAAGTCACTATTTATAGACGAAAATGGTAGTTAAAAAAATGTCCTAAAAAAATGTCGGTCTGCGCTGTTGATGAAATCTCGGAGTTGGATCATCCGAAACAAAAAAATCGAACGGTTTCAGATTCAGTATGTTAATGATTATTGCACATATCATATGATTTTGATATATGCAAAAATAACAAAATGGCGGGCATTTTTCGAAAAACAAAAAAAGACGTGTTTTTTCACCGTTTTTGGCAAAGAAAACTAGTAAATATAAAAATTTAAGGAAATCCTTTGTAGGCGCTATAGCTATAGTTGTAATGAAGATAGGATTAAAATTTCATAAGTTTCGGTTCAGTAGTTTAGAAGACTTTATCAACAAGCCGTCGAAAAACGTTGTTTCGAGAAAAACGCGTTTAAAGTTTGTTTGGGTTACATAAATACATTACATTTTTTTTAAGTATTTCGAAAGTGTATTCATTAAGGGAAGGTTCTGCCTTGTTGGGCCCAAAAATGTTCGATTTTTCACCAATTTTTTATGCAAAAAGTATTAAATACAGAATGTTGATATTTGATATGTTGACTAAGCGGTCTTTATTGAACATGAAAATATTTTTTAAATTTTGACAAAACATGGTGGTGCGAGTGGGAGGAGCCACGTATGTCGGTGCGCGGGCGATGACATTCTTCGCTTGCGGAAGTCCTAAGTCCCGGACAGTTGATCTGAAGCAAAAAAATCAAACATATTTTTTCTTTGTACAATATTGTGTATAAGTTGACCTGGAATCAAGAAGAAAAATTGAAAAATAATAAAATAGTGAGCGATCGGAAGGAAGTTTGTTTTTTTTCCCAAAAATATTCGCAGTTTTTTGCTCCCTATTTTTTTATTTTTCAATTTTTCTTCTTGATTCTAGGGCAACTTATACACAATAGTGTACAAAGTAAAAATATGTTTGATTTTTTTGCTTCAGATCATTTGTCCGGGGCTTAGGACTGCCGCAAGCGAAGAATGTCATCGCCCGCGCACCGACATACGTGGTTCCTCCCACTCCCACCACCATGTTTTGTCAAACTTTAAAAAATATCTTGATGTTCAATAAAGCCCGCTTAGTCAACGTACCAAATATCAACATTCTATATTTAATACTTTTCGCATAAAAAATTGGTGAAAAATCGAACATTTTTTGGCCCAACAAGGCAGAACCTTCCCTTAAGGGGGGATTGTCTTTTTTTTTCGCAAAATTTACCGCTTTTTGGGAATTTTTTTGTGAAGAAAGTATACAACGGAAAACTTGTGAAACTTGGCATATAGTTTTATTGATCTGTTTACTACATACAAAAAATTTTTTAAACAATTTCATCAAAAAATCCGCCTCCCATCCCCCTCGACGCGCGATGGTCCTTTTTTGATGGTGTGCACGATTTCTCAAAAACTATTCAACCGATTGCCTTCAAATTTGGACAGAATGCTCAGCTGACATCCTTTTATCGTTTGATGAAGCAAAAAAGCAATACGTTTAATAGTTTTTGATTTATAACAAAAAATCGATCAATTTTTTTCGAAAAATCGATACTTCAAGTTCAAAACGTCACCAAATCGTCAATTTTTTTCCCTTCATCGAACGATAGCTATATGTGTCTGAAGTAAAATGCTTTTTGGGTTCTTGTTGCAGGATGAACGTGAAGGCTGTAATCGTGCACACCATCAAAAAAGGACCATCGCGCGTCGAGGGGGGTGGGAGGCGGATTTTTTGATGAAATTGTTTAAAAAAATTTTTGTTTGTAGTAAACAGATCAATAAAACTATATGCCAAGTTTCACAAGTTTTCCGTTGTATACTTTCTTCACAAAAAAATTCCCAAAAAGCGGTAAATTTTGCGAAAAAAAAGACAATCCCCCCTTAAGTGTAACAACTTTTATACTCATATCTATAATATAAACCTTAAAAAAAAATCATGAAAATACCCTTTTTTAGGGTCTAAAGTGAGAAGACCCCTCGACGAAGCGAGTTGTCCAACACCTTGACATGACATACGCCACTGACAGGTTACGTGGTGTTGCCAACACAAGAAAAAATAAAACAATTAAAAGCGCTGCGTACTCTTTGGTGGCTCTACCCTATGTGTGCATGTAAATATATATATATATATATATATATATATATATATATATATATATATATATATATATATATATATTACTGGAGCAAAGGGGGTTCAGCAATGGATGCGACCGAGCGATCCCGGAAGTGCAAACTTTCAGCTAACGAACGAGACTCTTCGCTCGATTGTCGGGAGTGATGAGTTTTCGCGCTCGATGATGGTGTCCCCTGAATGACGGGGATAAAAATTGTCTCAGTCGGTTGATACATCCCCAGACTCGTTATTTCCTTTAAGGGGAGGGTAGGGGTTTCAGCGTGAAAATAAAACACTTTTTTGCGATTTTTTTCCATCTGTATGGATAGAGTAAATTCATTGAAACCTTTTGTACATTGTTAAGTGTCATTTCAAGAACATTCCGTGAAATTTGTACGCGAAAATATCCACAAACAAGCCGGTGACAAAGCTTTTCCAAGAACGCCTTTGGAAAAACACGATTTGCGGTGTTCACTGTATCTCAGCTAGAAATTATCTGAAAACAAGTACCATTAAAATTTAGTCAAAGTATCATCAAATCCTCCCCCCAACGGTCTTTGATAATTTTTTTTTCATTTCTAAATTTTTGGTGGTCATGTAAAGTGAAAAGTGCTATTTTTCACGAAAAATTCCGCCATTTTGGGGGTGGAAAACCCCCTCAATGTAAAAAGAAATCTCAAACTAACCGTTGGGGGTAGTTATTTTATATGTAGAAAGTGTGTACCAAGTTTGAAATAAATCGGTCATGTAGTTTTCAAATGGCAGTGAACACGGACTTTGAAAAAGTGGTTTAGAGAAAAACGCGGCACCGGCTTGTTTGTGGATATTTTCGCGTACAAATTTCACGGAATGTTCTTGAAATGACACTTAACAATGTACAAAAGGTTTCAATAAATTTACTCTATCCATATAGATGAAAAAAATTCGCAAAAAAGTATTTTTTTTCACGCTGAAACCCCTACCCTCCCCTTAAAACACTGCATTTTTTTGCATCTACACACCTTTTGGCAATAATAATAATAATAATAACAAAATAGAACAAAAATCTTTCGCAACAAGATTGATTGGATTTTTCAAAACGCTCACGTGCTTATGTACCGTATTCATCGAATCTCGAAGGGGAAAGATTAAGAACGTCCCGACTCAGATGACACTTTGTGGGTTTGATCGATCTTCTCCGTCTCGATCGTCGCCCAGACCTTTTGCCTTTACCTCCTCCGCAGCTGCTACGAGCTCGTCGACGGCGAGACCCTGATCTACCGCACTTTTCGCCCTTACTTCGGCTTCTTCCTCCTCTTCGTCTACCTCCGCGTTTTCTTCCACAGCCACCCTTCGAGCTCCTTTCCTTTCCGCCGCGTCTTCTTCTTCTTCCGCTTCGACCGCCGCAACTTTTCGCCCCTCCTCTACTTCTGCTTCTGGATCGACTTTTGCCACGTCGACTTCCTCCCCGTCGACTCTTGCCTCTTCGGCTTCCACGTTTTCCGCTCGAGCAACCCTTGCTGGCGCGGCCTCGTCGACTGCTCTTCCTCGCTCCGCGGCTTCGTCCTCCGGTTTTTGGGCAAACACCGCAGGCACCTGTGCAATCCGTGCAATCGCAGCAACTTGGCTTCAGGCCGGTCGTCGGCTTCGGAAGAAACGCGTATTGGCCGTCCCGGCGCTCGACGATACCGAAGTCCTCGCATCGCTTCAATATCTTCACCAACTGCCGCGAACGAAATACAGTTGCGAGAAATCGAGGAGCGAATTTTTTTTTAAGGGGTTACCCCCACTTGCGATTTTGAAAAAATCGATTTCTTTTTATTGCATTTTTTTGAAGTATAAGTATCCGAGAATATGTCCTGAAAATTTCAAGTCGATCCGAACAAAATTGACTGTGATATGAGCGTTGAAAGAGAAGAATCCGCGTTGAAAGAGAAACTTTAAACGCGTTTTTCTCAAAATGGCATTTCTGAAGTCGGTGACCAAGATTACTCGAACACTAATGAACCGATCTTCTTGAAATTTTGCAGGCTTATTTAATACATAAAAATGTAGTCTTTAATCGTTCGATTTTTTTTTCGAAAAAAATGGCCGTTTTATAGCCAAAAAACGGCCGTTTTTTTCGTTAAAATCGAACCATTAACTTTGACTGTCCGCCATTTTGTGAAAAATGAATATTTTTTAAAATCCTTCGATTAAAGACTAGTTTATACTTATATTTGACTAAATCCATCCGCATTTTTTTTTTCAGATGATCCACTTCGCCGCAATGTTGGTCACCGCAAACCGTGTATATAAAAACATTATTTCATTGACGGCCATTTGCCACTAAACAATGTAATATTTTTCAATAAAAAAATGACTAAAAGTTCTTCAAGATGTGTTCTTTAAGATGGTATATTGATCGATTAAAAAAGTTTTGTAGTTTTCTTTAAAAAAATCATGAAAAAGGCCTCTTTTTTGCGCTACAAGTGGGGGTAACGCCTTAAGCTATTCACTAATGCTTTTTTTGGGTTTTTATTTAAGGCTGAATTAGAAGGTCCGGAAAATCTTTTTTTTCATTGCTTAACCCTTTGAATCATAGTGACATACTGGTATGTCATCTACTTTTACTCTGTTTTTCTTGGATCAAAATTTTTTTAGCGCATAACGACTAATGTCAATGTATATTCAGGATGATAGGAGATCAATTGTTACTACAATCTCACTATAAAGGGCTTATGCTGCACTTAGTGGATGTTGATCATCACTACAGTACAAAAAAACACGTTTTTTGACAATAAATGCAATTGTGCCTAATCTAGCAGGTTAACCATACACAAAAAATGAATTCAGAGACGTTTTTTGGGTCGCTGATTACGAATTCGAGCTCAAAATCCAGAAATTCAAAATGGCGGATTCAATATGGCGGACCAAAACCGGAGATTTTACTGAAATTACTAAAACATCGGAGTTGCTCAATATGTTGATTCTGTTATACTGAATTTGTAATAGAATTACGCTTTTAGCATTACCCGGAGCTAACGGCGAGGACGTAGCGAGTTTATAGCTCCATATTTTTTTATATTTTTTTACCTTTTTTTTGCTTTGTCATTTTAATTGCAATTGCCATTTTCATTGTTCAATTTTGAACCGAGATTCGAATTCAACGACTCAAAAAACCCCTGCATATGGAGTTTCATCTTCATCAAGCTACTTTGAGCATTTTGGTCCGTCATATTGGACCCGCCATTTTGAGTTTCCAAATTTTGAGTGTGGATTTGTAATCAGCAACCCCGAAAACCCCCGAGTACCAACTTTTGCTTTCATCAAACAATTTTTGCATTTGTGGTCAACCATATTGGATCCGCCATCGGGAATTTTCAAATTTTGAGCGCAGATTTGTAATCAGTGACCCCGAAAACCCCCGAGTACCAACTTTCACTTTCATCAAACGATTTTTGCATTTCTGGTCCGCCATCTTGAATTTCCAAATTTTGAGTGTAGATTTGTAATCAGCGACCCCGAAAACCCCCGAGTACAAAGTTTTGCTTTCATCATACAATTTTTACCAACTCTTGCTTTCATCAAACAATTTTTGCAATTGTGGTCAACCAGATTGGATCCGCCATCTTGACATTCCAAATTTTGAGTACCGATTTGTAATCAGCGACCCCGAAAACCCCCGACTACCAACTTTCACTTTCATCAAACGATTTTTGCATTTATGGTCCGCCATCTTGAATTTCCAAATTTTGAGTGCAGATTTGTAATCAGCGACCCCGAAAACCCCCGACTACCAACTTTCACTTTCATCAAACGATTTTTGCATTTATGGTCCGCCATCTTGAATTTCCAAATTTTGAGTGCAGATTTGTAATCAGCCACCCCGAAAACCCCCGAGTACAAAGTTTTGCTTTCTTCATACAATTTTTACCAACTCTTGCTTTCATCGAACAATTTTTGCAATTGTCGTCCACCATATTGGATTCGCCATCTTGAATTTTCAAATTTTGAGTGCCGATTTGTAATCGACGACCTCGAAAACCCCCGAGTACAAAGTTTTGAGTTGATTGCACGTGAGAAAAAATGTTTGTTTCAAAGGGTTAAGGTAGTACGAGTGCGCAATCTTGATTTCTATAGATTTTTTTCAAATTTTAACCAGACATTGTTCATATCATTATGAATGTTCGGGTGAAATTCCAAAACAGTCGACTATTTAGATTGGGAGATAATGCGTTTTAAAATTGCAACATTCAACACTGCAGGGTCTGCATTGAAATTAAGACAGAATAATATTCCGCAAAAAAGATTTGTCCCCTATAATAAGAAGACAGAGGCTATCATAGCCCTCAAGGGCCCTTAGTGAAAAAAAGGAACCCTTCGAGATTCCGCACGAGGCATCCGAACTGGGGTCCTAATAAAGTATGCAAAAATGGATGAGATTCCGACCAGAGTTCTACCTCGATTACCGCACATTAGTGTAATTAACTAAAAATATACTTTAATTCACACAGACTGTCACTTTCAATAACACCAAGTAGTGAGCCAGTTGAAACTGAGGACACAACTTTTTAAAATCGTATTTCAGGATTATAATCTTCGTATTCTTCATATTGATCTGACTTGTGATGCAATTATGTATGCCGGGAGCACGAATAGTTACCGGTCGTTTGATCGATTCCTTGGGTATTCCGTATTCGGCGGATAAGTAGTTCAAGATTCTCTGCTGCGAGGATCCCTGCGTTTCGCCCAACTTTCTAATGGCCGTGACGACACGACCGAATGAGCGCAAATCATCTTTACCCATAATCCGCCGGAATTTTTGTGACCGTTTGTGAGAAACGACCGAAGCCGAATAAGAGAAATATAATTTTTTCTCGTATATTCATATGCCCATTTTTTATTTTTATTTTTTCCTCCGGTTATCGATGTCAAGTTATGGAGACTCCGAAGCAAAAAAGGCACTTATTTCTTTGACGTTGCATCTAGGTTTTGTTTGAGATCATAAGCAGACTTTTTCATAAGATAAAAACTATTAATGCAAATATTTCATCCCTTGGCTTAAAATTTATCCCTTGTCACAAGAATTTTGCTCCCTTCCCTATTTAACGACGGACGAGGCTGTCTCGAATCGATTAAAATGAATATGTCGCGAATTTGTTCGTATAACAAGAGAAGCTCGAATCCATATATATAGATATATATATATATTAGGATGGCACAAATTTGCGCTCTATTTTTTCCTTTTTCTCAGTATGCAATGCGGAAGCTGCGAGCGGTCAAAAATATTTAGAGGTCGCTCAAGCCTGCCAAAAAACCAAATCTTCATTTAAAAAATCGGTTTTTTTCCCCTCCACTTCTCACCGATAAATGTTACGCTTTATACTTTCGAAATTAACCTCCCAAAAGCTCTAGCCGGCCAATGAATATTTAGTGGTCACTCAAGTGTGAGGTAAATTAAAAAAATCCGTTTCTAAAGAAAAAAGGATTAATTGTTTTGAAAATTTCACAAAGCGACAAATTTAGACGCGAGACGAAAAAAAAAAATTTGCGAAAATTGAGAATTCCGAAGCCTTGAGCAACCACTAAATATTCATTGGCTGGCTAGAGCTTTCGCGAGGTTAATTTAAAAATTACAAAGCGTAAAATTCATGGGTGAGAAGTGAACGAAATGAAAAAAAGAATCAATTTATTAATGAAAATTTCTTTCAATTTTTTTTCGTTTACTCCTCACCCATGAATTTTACGCTTTATAATTTTTAAATTAACCTCGCAAAAGTTCCAGCCGGTCAATGAACATTTAGTGGTCGCTTAAGAGCTTGGAAATTTCCAATTCTCACCAATTTTTTTTTCTTCATCTCAATCATAAATTTGGGGCTTGGTAAAATTTTCAAAACAATTAATCGTTTTTCTTTAGAAACAGATTTTTCAAAGTTACCTCACACTACTAACCCAAAAATTATAATCTTTGTTCTCATAAAATAATTCTTTAAAGCTCTTGTCCGTAAACAAAATTATAGGTCCCCCGTTTTATCGGGTTAGCAGTGTGAGGTAAATTTTAAAAATCCGTTTCGGAAGAAAAAAAGGATTAATTTTTTTGAAAATTTTACAAAATGTTAAATTTATGAGTCAGAAGAGAAAAAAATCGCGACAAGTGGAAATTTCAAAGCTCTTGAGCGACCACTAAATATTCATTGGCTGGCTAGAGCTTTCGCGAGCTTAATTTTAAAATCATAAAGCGTAAAATTTAGGGGTGAGAAGTTAACGAAAAAAAAAATAGTTATTTTTTATTAAATCTAATTATTTTATTAAAGTTTATTAAATCTAATTATTTTTTGACCCCTCGCAGATTACGCGACAATTTTTTTTTTCTTTAAAGAAAATAATGGTGAAAATTGGTGAAAAAAATTTGTGAAGAAAATTGGTGAAAAAAAGGACAAAAATAGTGCTCAAATTTGGTCCCCCCTGATATATATATATATATATATATATATATATATATATATATATATATATATATATATGCAGGAAAGAGTAACGCTTGTAATCATTTTCTCGATATTTTCTTTTGTGATTATTTCGTTATTTTTATCTCGTTTTCTCGCAGTATATATATATATATATATATATATATATATATATATATATATATATATATATATATATATATAAAGCGTTACTCTTCTCTGCATAATAAACGATCCATTCAGTTTCTCATCGAGCGTAAAGAATCTTCAATGTCCCGGTATTCAATTCCAAAAAAAAAAGAAAAAAATGTCGCATCGTACGATAAATTAAAATTCGTTTTGCGAGTAAGAAGGAAGGGATGCGATGATGGAAATGCAAATCGTCGCGAGTGCAGAAGCCTCCCCGTGATATCTCGACCTGTCACAAGGACCCTTCCAGCTCCTTTTTTCTCCCCCTCGAATGGGGGATCGGGAGACGATGGACCACGAGCTCAACGAAACTTTTTTCACAACAAGGGATCTCCAGCTCCATTCGAGGAGTACCAACACCCTTGGGAACTTGTCACAATATTTTTGCTTCGAGAAACGAACTGGAGAAGACAGAAAAAAGAGGAGAATTGGCGATGCTTTGGAGTGTGCGGGTAAGCCGGCGAGGATGAGAAAATGTGACGTTGAAGGCATCGTTGAAACGTAAAGAAAATAATTGTTTTCCCCAAATTTTCTTTGGCAGACTTGAGCTAAGGTCACGCAAAGAAATCGAGTCTTATTTACCGATCTACAACCTAAATCTGCAAAATATGATTTTTTATGACTATGAAAACGAGAAATTATTATAAACAGAATGTTCGTTGCATTCCAACGATGCAAACTTCAATCGTACTGCAGAGGAATTGTCAAAAAGCAACTCGACGATAGATCCACGTGCATTATTGGGGCCGGGTTGAAATTCCGAACTTTGAATGATCAGAACGCTCAAAACTCCGAAAGAATACTACCCTGAAAGATCAAAACTCTGAAAGAATACTACCCCGAAAGATCAATACTCCGAAAGAATTTTACACGAAAGACCAAAGCTTCGAAAATCTATGTACCGTCATAATAATTCGGCTATGGAAGTTTTGAAAGTTTCAAAATTTTTAATAAATCTACAAGTTATTTTAAGATTTTTTTTTATTAACAAGCGATTTTACGTCATTTTTGAAATTTGTCTAGACAATGTTATACGTTCTACATCATTAAGTCAACTGTTTAGACTTTCGCTGGCATGATCTTGACGAACCTTGTCATTTCGGAACATTATAATCAGGAATTTTAAACCGTCGGCGCATTCGAAGTTCGGAACTTCAATCCGGCCCGCATGTCAAGATCAACCCAGCGAAAGTCTACACGGTTGACGGTAAATGATATAGAACGTATAACATTGTCTAGACAAATTTCAAAATTGACACAAAATCACTTCTTGAGGCCTGAGGCCACAGTAACGGGTAGAAAATCATGTGCGAATTTAACAATTTCTTTCGTATGAAAAAGTGATTCACTCATGAAATTAATTACACATCTATTTAGTATACGGAATTTAAAAAATATTGTTTTATTCAAAAGTTGTAGGTATTTGAACTTAACAAATGAATTTTCAGTGAAAAATTTCGTTATAACTGCTCATAAACTGCTCATGAAATTAAAAGTTTTCGATTAATCAGAAATTCCGTACGTACTTCTCTGCAAAATGCAAATAAGAACATAACTTTTAAATTTGACGTAAATCGAGTCGAAATTGTTGAAGTTATTTGTCACGCCAATTGGAAAAAGGCTGTTTCGAGAAGTTTCGAGTAGTCGGCCATTTCGTACATCGAAAAAAATATATTTATATTTTCTAACAGCTTATATTCATATACGTACTTCTCTAGGTATTCTAATGTAGATTGACGAGAATTTTTGTTTGTTTTCTAGGTAAAAAATTGTGTATGCTAAATGTCACGCCGCGGAGCGCCTTAAAAAAAGATAACAAAAGAAAATATTAGTAGTCGGTCATTTTGTACATCGAAAAAAAATACATATACATTTTCTATCAGCTTGATATTCATACCGAATTGATGTGTAATTAATTTTATGAGTAAATCTCTTTTTAATACGAAAAAAAAATTGTTAAATTCGCACATGATTTTATACCCGTTACTGTGGCCTAAGGCCTTAATGAAAAAAAATCTTTAAATAATTCGTCGATTTATAGCAAATGTTGAAACTTCCAAAACTTTCATGGCCGAATTATTTTGACGGTGTTCAGAATTTCGGAGTGTTGGTCTTTCGCGTAAAATTCTTTCGGAGTTTTGAGCGTTCTGATCATTTATAGTTCGGAATTTCAAGCCAGCCCCGCATTATCGATAAAGTTTTCAATGGATCCGGAAAAAAAATGGTGTAATTTGAGAATTGTGATTAAAAGTATCTCAGTTTCGGTCCAGCAGAATTTATTGAAATTATTGGGGGTTGTTTTTTTTCGCGTTGTCGAATTATTCTTCGTCCGCTGGTGCATAATTGGTAAAGAGAAGGAAGCTGAAAGTGAAGCGGTGGGTTTTAATACTATTTGCAATAATCAAAGGGGGCTGAGGAGAGAGGGAAGAGAACGTACGTGATAGAGCTTCAACGCGGCTTTTTCCCCGGGGAACCAGCAACGCAACCCTTTCGATAGCTGCTTTAATATTCACCCGGAACACCCTAGCGAACAAGCCCATTTGATTAATAGTTTGCCCAGGGGGATACGCCTACGCCTACGTCGTTGATTGGTCGCCCGTTCGGTCCACCACCCCTCGCGCGACTCGACTAATTCATGCTGCTCTTCGTGTGCAGTGACGCGGAACTGACAATATCCACTGGTGAATCGATCAATTTATTCAACAATTTCGACAGTCTACTGCATTTTATCTCAAATCATTTTCAACTGCTCGTGAAAAAAAGAGCCATTGAACAGGATTTTAATTTTATAATTTATTTTCCTTCCACTCAGGGGGTTGAAATACGATTTTCTTTGCACATTGTGCAATTCGTACGAACAGATATTTTGGCCTATTTTCGTATTTATTTTTTGTGTCAAGGAAATTCTCATGTATCGTGACCTGTTCATTAAGGGGTTATGCCTAGTTGTGAAGTCGAAAAAAGCTCATTTTTGGGATTGTTTTTTGAAAATCGCGATGCCAAATTTCTACAAAAATTGGGTATTTGAAAAAATATTATCTGAAGATTTTTAAATTATTTTTTTGTTTAGAAATATCGAGATAATCGAAGGAATTTTCGACAAATCAGAATTTAAAAAAATTGCTCGTGTTTAAAGTCAGTGTCTTGATTTTTACGAAAAAGGGCATTTTTTCTCCATAAAGTCGAAAGTATACATCGTAAAAAAAAATACTTCGATCAAATATTATTATTATATTTACATCTAGAATGAGCTCTCAAAACTTCAGAAATATCGATGCAGGAGTTTTTGAGATATTTTGCTCACCGACTTTGAAGGGTGCTTTCGAGAAAAAGGCGTTTAAATTTCAAGCAACGCTCCGAGCGTTCCAACGCGTATGAAAATGAGAGTTCATAAATCGACCAATTTTCATCCGATAGCACCTTGAAATTTTCAGGAAACATTTATAAGATGATATACTGTTAAAATATATTGGTTTTGAAAAAAGTCATTTTTCGACTTTTACAACTAGGGATAACCCCTTAACAAGTTGAGTACATTCGATATTACGTATTTTAATGGCATTTTATTTTAACCCAATTTGAATGCAATTAAGCTTATAATTTTGGAACACTTTTCGAAGGAAGTCTCGATTTTTTTTGAGGATACATACCGTAAAACGGGGTTACTACATCAAAGGTAACTTTGACAGTTTAACAGAGCGCCAAAATACGGTTTAAATGTTCGCGCAGCGAGCCCGCGTGACCTTCTGTGGCGGGGGTGGGAAATAAACTTGAACAACAATTTGTTGTTCGAGTTTATTATAATGTTGCTGAAGTTGATTGTAATGTTGCTTAAGTTGATTTTGATCTCAATAATAATTGTAAAACTGATTAAGTGCCTACAATTTTACCCTACTTACTTGATGTTTTTATGAAAAATGTTTCCTTAAGGGAGAACACCACTGTAACTGCCCATTTTCGGCTGTTTCCTTTGGAATTTTTTTTAAGGAAAGTCATAAAATACCAGGTCAAAAGAACTTTTGTGTTTTATTAGGTATGTATTAAAGTAAGTAAAAAAAAATATTTGTCGAAAGAATAGATGAAAAAATAGTTTAAAAAAAGACAGACGAGTTTTAAAAAAGTTCGTTTTTTTCGACCATAATATTCGTATAAAAAATAACATATTTTTTACTATTTTTAATGAATGAAAAAAGCGCTCGTACCCGACTGTTAAAGCAATCTAAGAAGCTACAGTTAAAATGTTAAGTCAATTGGACGAAAATTGTTCGAGTTCTGTTGCGTGCCAATTTCGAAAACATGGTTTTGAGAAAACCGTTTGGTTTATTTTCGGGTACATTTTTTCAAATAAAAATTGACACGAAATACGTTCAATGTATGCTTAATAACATGTCTTTTTCCAAATCCCAAAAAAATAATCCAGTCGACAACAACGACCGTTTTCGGCCTATCACGGTGGTATCCTTTCTTAAGGGGTTAGGCCACTCTAGAGGCCGAAAAAATAAGCTTTTTGGAGATTTTTTTTCAGACAAACTACAAAATAAATCGAGATTACAAAAAAGGGTGTTTATCATACATATCAGTGACGGTATACAATAATTTTTTAGGAGCGATTAATTTCAAAATGGCGGCTGTGCAGCGTTTATC
Organism: Ophion ellenae; assembly: GCA_963210295.1. Lineage (NCBI taxonomy): Eukaryota > Metazoa > Arthropoda > Insecta > Hymenoptera > Ichneumonidae > Ophion > Ophion ellenae. The sequence goes on along the minus strand of OY723391.1, from coordinate 18,682,741 downwards.
TCAAATCTGCACTTTTTAAGTTGGCCGGAAACATAACTCTGACAATTTTTTAAACCCATTCACTTGAAATGTTGAATATATCTTGAAAAATACATTGTCTATGGAAGTACGTAGGATTTTTTTTCTATTGCATAGTTCATTTGTTATTAACAATGATCTGACGATTTTTCAGGCAAATTTTACACTTTCCAAAAAAAATTTATGACCCCAAAGTATTTTTTAAGCAAAAAAAAAACGATTTTTTCAAAATCCTAGAGCGGTGTTATCCCTTAATGAACATGACAATTTGATTATAAAAAATCGTTGTTTTTCACTTCATTCCATATGTAATGCATAAAACATTTATATATTTTTTAATGATGTCAAGCTAACCCTTAATCTTTGACATAAGTTGCATTCCAATGCCTTGTCAACGAAACCAGACACTCGAGATTACTTTGACACTAAATAAAATATACATAAAATTTGGGGGGGGGGGGGGGGGGGTTGACGTCCTGTTACATTTAATAGCCAAAGGACACAATGTTCTATTGGAGCAAAAAAGGTGGAATGCACAATGTTAAAAAAAAGGTATCTCCAAAAAATTTCCAAAACCTGTTCAAGGTAACCCCGTTTTACGGTAATCTTCAATTATTGTCACAAAGCAATTTTTCTTATCTGCGTACATTTATCGTTACAAATTTTCCCATTGTTCGGCCAAATCCGGGGATGAGTTTCGTCCGTTCAATCCGCAAAATCCTCGTGTACACAGCGCGACGAGAACATATTCCGGTGGTAACTCCATGGTTTTGCTTTGCGTGTAAACTTGAAGGGTGAATCGTGGTTGATTTGAGATGAGGCAGAGGGTAGGGGGCGATTTATGCAGCGTAGCCACAGAAACGAGGAGTCGCGTATAACATCCCCTATGGGGTCCAGTTCGGTCAATATCCTCGGCAAAGGGGAGCACACGCGACGAAGATAGAGGATAACAAGGGGGTAAAGAACCCGAGCGTTCCTATCTCATTTGAAATGTGAAAAAATTCGAAAGTTCTCTGGCAACGCGGGTATATATTATTATTCCTTTTTTTGTTGTCGTTGTGAAAATTATGGCACAAAAATGTTTGACTGATCGGAAGCAGCGGTGACCTAGGCCATTACTTCGATGGGTGACCGCTCAATGCAAATCTGGGCTTGTAACAATTCATTGTTAATAACGAAAGACTCTCCATCGTTGCAAAATTTTATCAAGGAATACTTCTCGCCACAAGACTAGGGTGAACCGACCAGTGAATGGACGATTAATGACACTGTGGGGTTCGGGTGGACCGTAAAATGGAAATATTATAAAAGAAAATGTTTCAATCGCTATAGCTAGTAAAATATATTATTTTGATAGTAGAGAAAAATATTCGAACTAATTGCCACAAATAATATTGAAGGAATTGATAAATAAGTAGCAAGAGTACGAAATTTACTATTTATTTTTGTTAAATGCTGGATTTGGAGGTCACTATGTTGCACAACAATTGTAATATTCTTATGCATATGAGTATAATATATGTTATTATGATTTCGTACAAAATACACAAAGTTTTTTGTGACATTCTCCAAAACGTGACATACTTTTAAAAAATTACTAAAGATCGTTTCGACAGGAAAATAGAAAATTTAATTTTGTGAAAATTTAAATAACGAATGGAATGATTTTTTCGGAATATTTAATTAAATGTACATTGTCATCTCATAACAGTAATTCATTTTTCAATTTTCCGCAGATGAGCCAAATTTATTTCTTTGCTTTGAGAATAATAAGAACAAAGCTCATATGTCCATTCACTGAAAGGAGATTAGAATACAGCACCGGTAATTAAACATATCTAATTCCGACCTATTAGTACGAATTTATTTTAAAATTTTCCAAAAAATCGAATATTGATTCTATCTCAAGTAATGGAAGTAATACTTAACCTCAAAACTTTTAAAAACTACTGTTTGCGCCTTGAGAACACCTACTGTGCACATCCGCATCGTATGGGGTTGAAGCATGCATAGTTGGAATGTAACGAAAAATCTTTTGAAATTCTTATTTTCATTATTATCCAAAAACGTAGTTTGCAAATTTGTTGTAGATCGCTAAATAAGAACCCTAAAAAATGTTTGCGTGATTATCGTAGCTCAAATCGACTAAACAAAATTTGGAAAACAAAAAAAAAAATCTTTTTTGTTGCATCCCAACGGTGCAAACTTCAACGTCATCGTATTGTAACCAACGTGCGCGGTGTGCAAGTACCACAAAACCGAAAAATTCCGTGTGGCATTGAAATTCGATATTAAACTGAGAAATCCGGACACCTGTGATTACTTCGCTAATATAGTTATTCGATTATAGTGATTCGAATTATTATCGACAATTTATATTCTTTACTTATTTTAAATATAAATCAGCTTTCGTCCATTCAATGGTCCCAGTCCATTCACTGGTCGGTTCACCCTATATACACCCTTTTCATGCTCATAGTCATAGTTCTCTGCTATCTATACTTGCAGCTACATATATTAAATATGATATACTATTCTCGGACAATCTTTCAATTGGTACAATAATACTATAGAGTTGAACCGGTCGTGGAAGGAAAATTCACAAAGCCGGCAGTAACGCGCGTTTAGAGAGACGGCTATCAAATCGTCTGGAAATTTTCTCGGTGGATATATCCGGTACATAATGGCGCGCGTGTGTGCGTGTGCGTGTGCGTGTGCGTGTGTGTGTGTGTGTGTGTGTGTGTGTGTGTGTGTGTGTGTGTGTGTGTGTGTGTGTGTGTGTGTGTGCGTGCGTGCGTGCGTGCGTGCGTGCGCGCGCGCCTGTGTGTGTGTGTGTGTGTGTGTGTGTGTGTGTGTGTGTGTGATTTGAACATACAGCCATGTTCAAATCAAATATCCAATACCCTCTACTGTCTTAGAAATTCAACCACAATGTATGCCTTTAATTGTACATTATCGTGCAGTCACCCAAGCTGAAAATCGATTAAAAACTGATAGCATTGTTAAACATAACAATTATAACAACAACAAAAAACGCGCAAATATAGCGTTACATTGACCACACTATGAGGTCTGTGAATATCACGGATAATGCTATCGGCTCCCGTTGATAACCTCGGATCCATCGCTATCATCGTCATCGATTTTACGCTCTGTACAAACGTAGCCTCTTGACTCTATAGCTCGCATACACAGACAGCACGAATACACCGATGTACAGGACCAGAATGAGCTATCGGTCTCGTTATTGACGGATCGGGAAATTAATTAAAACGTGGACTATCCCGGTGAACGTACTCGACTGTCTCCTCTGAACCTCGGGTATAGCATATACGTTTACATACATGTATGTATGTATGTATGTATATATATATATATATATATATATATATATATATATATATATATATATATATATATATATATATATATATATATATATATATATATATATATATATATATATATATATATATATATATAGCATATATATATAGCATATATATATATATATATATATAGCATATATTTTACATACATAAATTTTCATAGGGGTATAGTAGGCGCATTTAGAATAAAAACTTGGTGACAGTACCCAGATAGACAGACATGATCATCAAGCCGTGCAGACAATTAATGAAGCAAATTTTACAGCATATTGACCACATGTCGTGATGCAAAGCCGTGAACTCATTTAATATCGTAAATGTACAAAACATTTTGATCTCAATATGTCGTTTACAAATGCATCATACGTTTGGAGCACGTCGAACTCATATGTGCTGAAGTGTCTGCAATTGATATCTGCAAATTTTACGTCATACGGAAGTCATCCATAGTGATGTGTTGATTGTTGAAAGTGTTGAATTCACTGCGTTAGCACTGGTAGTAGACATGCCATGCGAGCAATATGACGGCGATATGCATGTTTGTCAGTGATACATTCGATGGGCGCAACATGACGGCGATATGCGTGTTTCTCAGTGATACATCCTATGACGGCGATATGCAGTTTCTAAGTGATACATTCGATGAGCGAAATATGACGGCGATATGTCTATTTGTCAGTGATACATCCCACGAGCACAATATGATGGCGATATGCATGGTTCTCAATGATACATTCCATGACTGTAGGCGGAGAATGGGTAAAAATAGGCGACACGTATTCATTTATATCTGCGGAACCCGATTTTTAAGGGGTGAAACGCACCCTCGAAAATGGGGGTGTTTTTCGTCGATAACGTTATCGTTCTAATCTCCAATGTATAGTATATGGAAAACTAAACATTGTTGCAATTGGAAATTTTTCATATCTCGTACCGTTAAAACGTTATCGCCGAGAAACGAAAAACACCCCAATTTTCGATGGTGCGTTTCAACCCTTAAAAATCAAATTCCGCAGATATAAAAAAATACGTGTCGCCTATTTTTACCCATTCTACAAGCATGCTAAATTTCATCGAAATCGGAGAGCTCAACCTTGTAATCTTTCCTTGCGAGTTATGACGATACTTGTCCCCGTGCGATTTACCATTTTCTTTGCGTTTTTTTTCTCGAAACTATGTATTAAAGAACGGTGTAAGTCGTATCTCAAAATCTATTGGTCTGATTCACTTCAAATTCGGACGGAGCATAGTATACAACATTTTCTATCGTATGACCGGACGATTTTGCGACATATTCATCCATTTGTTAATAACAAATATTTTAAGTTATTCGTTTTTATTGAAAATTGATTTTATTTCTTTAAGCTTGTCATTTTCGGAATTGTCAAAATGTCAAAGAACTTTCCGCTCACACGACAGTTTTATTATTCTACTTCAATTTTACATTTTATTATCTCCGATGATCGTAATTGCCAGAACCATCACACCAATTGGCCATGTGGCAACCACGACACTTTGTTTAAATAACAATAACTTGATCGTTCATCAATATATTTCGATTTAAAAAACTCAAACTTGACAAGACTGTATATTAATTGACAAGGAACATCCCTCAGGTGACACCCTTCGATTTTGTTGAAATTTGGATATGTTACAAAGCACCGAAAAGTAAGCGATACGTATTTTTTTTATCGCCGGAAAAACGGTTTTAAGGGCTAAACGCACCCTCAAAAATAGGGGTGTTTTTCGTTTTTCGTCGATAACGTTTTAACGGTACGAGCTATTAAAAAATTTCAAATTGCAACAATGTTTATTTTTTTGTGCACTATACATTCGAGATGAGAACGATAACGTTATCGACGAAAAACGAAAAACACCCCTATTTTCGAGGGTTCGTTTCACCCCTTAAAACCGTTTTTCCGCCGATAAAAAAATACGTATCGCTTACATTTCGGTGCTTCATAACATATCCAAATTTCAACAAAATCGAAGGGTGTCACCTGAGGGATGTTCCTTGTGAGTGTAAAATCCCGACCTCGTCAGCCCAATACCCTCATCAGAAAAAAACATTACAATCGACCCGTTTATCAGTCCCAACCTTATACAGGCCCGTTAACGGACACTTAAACTATTCTCAGGAGCGAAATGTTACCCAATACCATCACTACATGTGATAGTACCAAAGTCAATAACACCCCGACAAAGGCGAACTTTGGAAAGCGATTGACGTATCGCATAGTACTTCTACGAGAAAGAGTACTTTGGGTATCTCCACGTGCAATTACACACATTAGTGCAACACCCCTTTGAAACGTTTCCTGCGGTGACCGAACAATTTTCAGTTTCCTTATTTTCTTTGAAATGAATAGTTTCCATGTATTCGGAAGCACGTGATATACCAGTTCCGGTTACCACGTATCGTAATCTTTCCATATTTCTTTCGGGCACTTTGATATCAAGAAATAAAGAGGGATGTCATGTTCCTCGGTTTTCGTCGTTATACTTTGTGGACCTTAATGAAGGCGTATTATTGATCAGGAGGCTTGTTGAAGTTCCACCATCCCCCATCTACCATTCCACCCTTGCAGCTTCCGTCTGCGGTGCTCTGTTGGGGTTACTTCCCGAAATGGGGGTCTCCGGATGGTCAGACCTCCACTTTATATAATGTGCTCCACACACACCCACTCACCTAACACACACACACACACACACACACACACACACACACACACACACACACACACACACACACACACACACACACACACACACACACACACACACACACACACACACACACACACACACACACACACACACACACACACACACACACACACACACACACACACACACACACACACACACGCACGCACGCACGCACGCACACATCTCAGGTATACGCATATGTATATACGCCAGCGCTATTCGTGCACACATGTATATGGGAGTGCCTGTGTAATCGTACACCATAGAAACGCAAAGCTCCCTAATCGACCGCTACTAAACTTTACAGTAATTACTGGTTTTCTTGGATTACGCGGATCCCTTCGCCACTTTTTCTTCGGAGCTTGTACGCAAGCCCCGTAAAGCTTGAGATTAAAGAGGAAAAAGCGCGCGTGCAGAAAAATATTAAAAATAGCTGAGCCTTCATCTTGATCATAAAAAAAAATTGAGATATATTTTTAAGGGGGCCTCGCGAGGTTTGGAAAATTGGCTTGCCTTTATGTGTTTATAATAGGGCTACGCATAAATATAATTTTTGTTATTTTTAGCGGTATTTATGGTAACATTGTGAAGACGAACATTTTTCGAGGTTTATTCACGGATCGATAATGACAGGGCTCCAACGAAATGAGACAACCTATGTGAAACTCAGTTTTACCACGACTGTTGGAGATATGAGTATGAAATTTATGCAGAAGCTGCAACATAATACGATGCATCAATTATACCTGAGGTTTGAGCGGAAAAAGATGGTTTTTAATATTTTATTAAATAACAAATAACTTCACTTTTGCCAATTTTCTTGTTCTTTTGGCGCCATTTTGTTAAATTTGTTTTTATTTGCAACTTTGCAGGTACAATGCAAAGTGGGAAGCCTAAAAGAAAGTGATATTCGTAGGATTTCCCAAATTCTCTATCCATTCGACTGGAATCGTGGTAAAATTCGGTTTGACGTAGTTTGCCTCATTACGTTCGAGCGCCGATATGATTGAGCCGGAAATAAATCTCGACAAATTTTAGTATTTTGGAATGTTCCAACACCCTTCTCAAAAAAGTTTTTTTTTTGTTCGCCGCTTTGTTATAGACGATTAACACACTTATGTCTGGCCACGATTTTGACATACCGGATAAATTTGAACCATATGGTACTCCATCCACCTACCATTAACAACTGTTTGATCGATTTTAATTTTTTTAAATCAGGAATATACTTTTAATACTTCTTAACATGACTGCATAATTAGAATTCGGAAAATATAAAGTTTAATTGTTGCAAAAAAGAATTGAAAATTCGTCATTTTGGGAAAGTGAGAGTTTTATTTGAAATTCGTCCAGGTCCAAATGACCCAGTGGAATGAAAGATTACACACAAGCCAATCTTTGACATTTCAAGCCTCTCTAGTCTCCTAATAGTACAGTCGTGCTGTATATTGGGATTGGAAAAAATTAGAAGAAGGCTAGTTTTTTGACAGGTGATTTTGTTGGTGCCGCGGGTACTAAATCCAAGTTTGCCTAAAAATCGGGGAGTAGCGTTTTTTTTAGGGGACGGAAGGGGGTGGGGGTGGATTAATGCCAAACTACAACCCCCACGAGGTTGGCGCCGGGAGACAAAATGTTCAGAAAAATCCGGATTTTATTTTTGTCCATAGCGCCGAATTCGTGGAATTTCATTTTGGGGGTGAAATAGTGGGGTGGAATTTTGGAAAATCAGTTTTCATTCGATAACTTTTTAGGAAAAATTCATACAATTTTTGTTCAAATGGGAACGTTGTAGCCCTTGAAGAGACGCGTCGATCGAGCATTTGATCATCCCTCTCCAATAATATATTCACCCCCAAAAGAATTGTTGAACGATAAACAAAAAAATTGTTTATTGAACAACTCAAAACAATCGATTTTTCGGGGATGGTTTAAATGTTTGAAATGTAGAGAATAATTTTCTCTATATTTTCGTTCCTATGGACCACCCTTGAATTTTGCTTTTTCGAAACCTTGTCAGGGGTTGAAAATTCAAAATGAAATTCTGGGAAAACTATTAACCGAAAATAAAGAGATACGAGTTTGGCGCTGTGGACAAAAATGTAGCAGAGGATTCAAGCTCCAAATTCTTCCACGACGGCGAATTCTTACGGTCAATAGTGTTCCCAGAATTTCATTTTGAATTTTCAACCCCCGAGAGGGGTTGGAAAATCAAAATTCGAGGGTGGTTCATAGAAACGAAAATATAGAGAAAATTATTCTCTACATTTCGTACATTTGAACCATACCCGAAAAATCGATTGTTTTTGAGTGATTAAATAAACAATTTTATTTTTTGGTATTTCAACCATTTTTTGGGGCCGAAGATATTATCGGAGAGTAATGATCAAATACTCGATCGACGCGTCCTTTCAAGGGCTACAACGTTCTCATTTGAACAACAAGTGTACGATTTTTTTTCGAAGAGTTAATGAATTAAAACTGATTTTTCAAAATATCACCCCACTTTTTCACCCCCAAAATGAACTTCCGCGGCTTCAGCGTTATGGACAAAACTAAAGCCCGGATTTTTCTGCACATTTTGTCTCGCGGCGCCGACCCCGTAGGGGTTGTAGTTTGGCATTAATCCACCCCATCCCCTTTCATCCCCTAAAAAAAACCCTACACCCCGATTTTTAGGCAAACTTGGATTTAGCACCCGCGGCACCTACAAAATCACCTGTCAAAAAACTAGCCTCCTTCTAATTATCCTATAATTATATAAGGGGGTTGCTCGATTTAGAAACATCATACACGCACGTACGTGTTTCGGAAATCATAACCGAGTATCTTAATAAATCATAGTATCGTAATAAACCAATAAACCGAGTATCTTAAGGGGGGATTGTCTTTTTTTTCGCAAAATTTACCGCTTTTTGGGAATTTTTTTGTGAAGAAAGTATACAACGGAAAACTTGTGAAACTTGGCATATAGTTTTATTGATCTGTTTACTACATACAAAAATTTTTTTAAACAATTTCATTTAAAAAAACCGCCTCCCACCCCCCTCGACGCGCGATGGTCCTTTTTTGATGGTGTGCACGATTTCTCAAAAACTATTCAACCGATTGCCTTCAAATTTGGACAAAATGCTCAGCTGACATCCTTTTATCGTTTGATGAATCAAAAAAGCAATACGTTTTATAGTTTTTTATTTATAACAAAAAATCGATCAATTTTTTTCGAAAAATCGATACTTCAAGTTCAAAACGTCACCAAATCGTCAATTTTTTTTTCCCTTCATCGAACGATAGCTATATGTGTCTAAAGTAAAATGCTTTTTGGGTTTTTGTTGCAGGATGAACGTGAAGGCTGTAATCGTGCACACCATCAAAAAAGGACCATCGCGCGTCGAGGGGGGTGGGAGGCGGATTTGTTGATGAAATTGTTTAAATATTTTTTTGTATGTAGTAAACAGATCAATAAAACTATATGCCAAGTTTCACAAGTATTCCGTTGTATACTTTCTTCACAAAAAAATTCCCAAAAAGCGGTAGATTTTGCGAAAAAAAAGACAATCCCCCCTTAACATAGTATCGATACTATTCGATAGAATACATCAATAATATCGACACTATACTATACTATCGATATATAGTACTATATCGATATAGTACTATCCATAGTACTATATATAGTCCTATCGATAGAATAAATCGAAAATGCATTTTCGATTTGTTTTTGATTATGTTCCATTCGAAAAATAATGTTTTCTCAAGTGTATGGATTTGTTTAGTATCGTAGATTAACATACTCACCAAGACTGTATCGCCATAGATCCTTCAATGGTAAATTTCCGTTGCGACCACCGATCAAATAAACGTGTCCCGCCAGAAGGGTCGCACTGTGTTTACTTCTGGAAGGTGGTGCGGGACCATTTTCCATTCCAGCCGCGGTCACCGAGCTCCACATTTTCTATCTGTCGATAAAACGTAAGGGAGAATTTATTTTTAAGAGAAAAACAAATTACGTACATCGTAAGAGATTCAGACCAACCGTCTGAAGTTTCTCAAGTTATTTCACCCGTTTATATATTTTGGTTACGATTTTCGAAACGTATTTTGACTATATGATTTTTTTAAAGCTTTTTAGGCAGTTGAGCGATCTTTTTCTGATGATTAAATTCATCTTAATTTTTTAAGTGCATCGCTGCTTACGGGACGAGGATTTGATTCAATCAATTACGGTTGTACATCGAGCAAGATCAAGCCTCTGCTACAAATGACATTCGCCCCGGGTACAAGCAGGACTTATCTTGTCAAGAATCCCCTCGTTGTTTCGGAAAGGTCTCTCCGAGCCCAAATAAAATGGAGCTTAATGGATAGAGAGTTGCTTGTAATGGCCGAAAAATTCTCCTCTTTTTTCCCTCTGCTATCTATTCCCCATCTCGTCATGGTTGTCTTACCGGCTCCTTCGCTTACACGCGTCTCCATACGCGACTTACACGTCCAACCGAGCAAATTTGCCCCTCCTCCACTCTGACGAAGCTCTCTTTCCGTTTCCATCCTGTTACTGACGCTATTACGATTTTTCCATCGATCGCGCAAACTCAATTTCACCTCAAGGGACTCAAGCATCAAAGAATAATTAGCGTTCTTTTGATCACAATAATATAAAGGTACATTCACAAAATTATCGAAACATTTCAAGTTGTTTTTCATCTTTGAATCGCCGGATAGTAAAAACAATTTATCTCGGAATCTGTTGGCTTTGAGGAAAGTCGAAAAAGTTCGGCGAAAAACTATTGCCCAAATGACAATTTTTCAATAACAATTTCCCGAAAGAACAATTCCTCGAAAACAATTGACCGAATAAACAATTTCCAAAATGAATAATATCTCGAACGGACAATTTCCCGAATTACCAATTTCCCGAATGAACAATTTCTCGAATGGACAATTTCCCAAATGAACGTTTCCCCGAATGAACAATTCCTCGAATGAAACAATTCCCGAACAAATATTTTTGAAGATTAAGATTTTTTCGGGAAACCAATTTTCTTGGGTCGAATTTTTATTGCATTAAGGGGAGATATACACTTAGATGGTCGAGGTCGAGGATTTCGAAGCTATGAACATTCCGTCGACCGTAGAAGACCTACTCTATGGGCCTGGTATCGATGATTCCATGTAAGTTGACAAATTTCATGATTTATTCATTCCCAAACTTTCAAACGCGTTTTTCTCAAAACCACGTTTTTCAAATCGGTACCCAAAATTTTTCGAAAACCAATGAATCGATTGCCTTGAGGTTTTTGTGGTTATTCTATGCACCGTTATCTAGTACTTGTCATAGGAATTTTTTTTACTCAGTTTTTGTTTTATAGGCAAAATAATAACTAATTTTTGGCCCAAAATCACTATTTATGTTTAAACGTTCGCCATTTTGTCATTAATCGATTTTTTCAAAATCGGCTATGACAAGTACTAGATTATAGTATCTAATTTAATAATTTTTTTGGTTTTTTTTTCAGTTGATTTTTTAAGAAACGCCAGTGGGTACCGTATACGCAGATTTTTTTACGACCCTCCAAGGATCATACAATATCCTTGTATATTTATGATATTTTTAAATAAAGAAAATCAAACATATTTTTGAATGTATATACTTTTAGATAATTAAAACCCCAATCCGAAATTTCAAATAGTTTTCCTTGAAAAAATTAACAAAAATGACCTTTTTCCGGCTCCTAGGTGTATATCTCTCCTTAATGTTCCTATTGATTTCGGCATTGGCGTGCACCAGAAATATACTTTCCTACACTTACCATAACCCAGAATCCAGTTATGACTCCTTTTTTTGTTTCTTTTTTCTTTTGTACATTATTTTAATTCCATTTTTCTTTAAATTTTTCAAAAAAATTATATTTATATTTAACCCAAACAAACCCAAAGAAAAAGATTGTCCATTCGAGGAATTGCATGTATGTATTCGTGATGTTGTCCATTTGGGTAATTGTCCATTCGGGCTATTGTATTCGAGAAATTGGTCATTCAGCAAATTGTGCACGTGAAATTGTTTGTTCGGGAAATTGTTCATTTGGGAAATAATTCTTCCGGGAAATTGTATTAGAGAAATTGTCATTCGGGCGCTTGTTTTCGTAGAATTTTCTGCAAACGAATCCGTTGATGTATTTTTGATTCACAGTGAAAAAAAGTCCATCTAAAAACTTAAACCCTACAATTATTTTCCTTTTTCGTTGTTAATTACTCCAATTTACGGTAATTCTTTAGATAAGTGTCTTTTGCGAAATTTTTTTGTCGCCATTTTCTCATTTATCGGGTTATAAATGATGATTTTCAGTCGGGGAATGCGGACATTTTTCATCAACAAATTTTCTACATGCAAAAACTCGTTAAAATTAATTTCGAATTTTTCAAAAACCCAACCAAACCCAACTCAGGCGTCGAGATGTTCAAAAATGCCCTATTTTATCACGTGTTCGCGCGAACTTCAAAACCCCATAACTTGTTATGGGTGGGGGGCTTCCCCCCACAAAATATCATCATTTATAACCCAATGAATAGGAAAATGGTAAACAAAAATGTTAGCCTCATTTTTCGGAAAAGTCGATTACCCAATATCCTAATTACCCTTCGGAATCAAATGTCCCCAAAATCACCGTTCCCAATACGTATAGATACCCGCATACATGTACAGGGTGTCCCATTTAAATCTTTCCACGCAAATATATTCCTATCTCTATAGACATATATATCTAATGCTTCTGCTCACATCTATATCTATATGGCTCCTTTCTTCCCTTTCATCTCGCCATCCATTTTTTCTCAGCACTTCTTCTCATACTTGATTCATTTTATTCTCCTCCCACGCTTCCTTCCTCTCGTCGGTATCCTGTAACTCTGCGCGGTCAATCTCATCTCTTGAAGGGATGGAAGTTGTAGGTCGAGATATATATATGTCGTCTCCTCGGTATAGGGAATCGGGCGCTACCATGACGACTGCTCATCGCTTGTGTTTGGTCTTTTCTCTTGCTTATCCTCGCTCGCGGTGGATGAAAAGGGGATTGGGTATTTGAAATCTAAGAAGGGTGCTCATCTCTCATGCTATATATAGATGTGTATATATGTATACATACATACATACATATATATATATATATGGGCTGTCTTCTTGCAGAACTTGCCGTCCCATTCTCTGCTTACTTTTCTTTTCGTCTCGACGACAATCAAGTACACGTATAGGAAGGAACATAATACGCTAGATTTAGGCTGCCAAATCCGTCGAACCATGGGATGGAAAACACTTTTCACGCAGTTGAATCTTCGTCACGCGTACAAAAAAAAAAGAAGATTTTTCGCGCTCCATCAATCACGATACGATTCTTTTCTTTTCGAGATGAGAAACCCACCCTGTTTTGACAAAGTCACATAAATGTTACCCTGTTTCGTCCAATTCCTGTGATACGACGAACTACTCTTTTTCGAATTTTACAAACCTGGAACTAGGATTTTTTCAAGCGTCGATATATTCCATGGCCTTCATCATATTTGATGGTACATATATAGATCTATATTATATATATAGATATATAGATATCGATCTTCCCCGTGTCGCTGATGCTGGGTATACAGATTCTATAGGAATTCTATTTTTTCCGCCAGACCCTCCCGAGCTGCGTGTCTCGGGTTGCCTATGACGACCATAGATCATGTAGGCTTATATATATAATATCTGCGATACGTCGACGCACCCCCTGCATTCCCTGTTGCAGCGAACGAAATATTGGAATACGTGAAACTACGATCTCGTGTCTGCCTTTTCCCCCAATACCGAGACATGTATCAAACGTATATTTCGGCCTGGAGCAGACAGAAGTAGAAAAAAAATCGCAATTTCTGCCCGCAAAGGGACGCAGACATTTTCACGTACTTTTAGTACCAATTTATACTCGTTCAGTTTTTTGAAACTTATTTTTGAGGAGGCTGCTCAGGGACATTGCGGGGCAGGCGGAAAGAGGGAAACGCATATGGTGAAACGCTGCGAAACACGAATAATCAAATTTTTTGTTACGTAAAATAAATTTCAGCTAATAAATATGTGGAATGCATATAATTGACTGTTTAAAAATTTTTATTGATCTTTTTTGGTTATTCACATCGCGAATAAGTTATTAACCAAGTTGAAATGTGGCAAACGCGCAATTTAGTTCTCAGTAACTGGTATCACTGAGCTCAGATACGAATCCACATCGTGAGCGCGTAGCTGTCAAACTTCCTTCGCGATTCCCCTTTTTTTGATCGGTGAAAATGAAAAATGGAAGGGAAAAATGCAAACCGAAAAACAGTACAATCGACGGTTGGAGCAAGTAGAACCTGGAAAGCGGTGGAAGAAAGTAGTTAAGCCGGAAAATGACTGCGCAGTCGAGGGACGACGCGTAATTGATTTGGAGGTTATGTCGAAACACATGCTCTGCAGCTTCTGGAAAGAATGATTAAAAATATTGAAATACTCTTTACGAAACCGCGGTGAGAAATTTATAGCAAGGAAGCAATAGTTTGTGCGTTTCAAATTTTGGCGCCTATTCAAAATGGCCGACTTGACAGCAGTGTTGCTACGTAGAGTTGCCAGATTGGGCTATAAATCGCGATTTGGGCTATCTTGGGAGGCCATTTCGCGGCGCAAATTTTTGAAACGCGCTAAAGCGCGATTTGGGCTATATGCGAAAATAAAATGGCTTTCTTTGGGCTCTTAGACCATGTGACTAGAGGACGCGCCTTGCATAGTTCGCTTCAAACAAAACCATCCGCACATTCTTACAGGGAGTGAGGAAATACACACACACAATTTACTACGGTCACAAATTATCATCACGTATTTACTCACGCACATAAGAAACATCACATAACATAATACAGTACGCTAACAAAACGATTATACAAAAATCGTGTTCATTTTTACACACTATACGTATGTATGCGCCAAAATAGAAGAATAGAGGTGCACCCCAAGTCGATAACGCAATCGTTAACAACTATTTTATGGAGATAACTTTCATTGTAGGTTTTAGAGTAATATATTTTACACCTATAAATAATTGAACGTAGTGAATTCATATTTATTAAAATATTGAATAAAAATATACAATTATACAGCCATCGAGTCATTGTTGTGTGATTCACATGGTGTGATTTAAAGTTTGTATGATATTTCGTCATGGACACAAAAAGCCTATTATTGTCCCGCTTTAATCCATGGTCACAGACGACACGAATTTTAAGGCGTTACCCCCATTTGTAGCGCAAAAAAAGGCCTTTTTCATGAATTTTTTTAAAGAAAACTACAAAACTTTTTCAATCGATCAATATACCATCTTAAAGAACACATCTTGAAGAACTTTCAGTAATCTTTTTATTGAAAAATATTACATTGTTTAGTGGCAAATGGCCGTCAATGAAATAATGTTTTTATATACACGGTTTGCGGTGACCAACATTGCGGCGAAGTGGATCATCTGAAATAAAAATGCGGATAGATTTAGTCAAATATAAGTATAAACTAGTCTTCAATCGAAGGATTTTAAAAAATATTCATTTTTCACAAAATGGCGGACAGTCAAAGTTAATGGTTCGACTTTAACGAAAAAAACGGCCGTTTTTTGGCTATAAAACGGCCATTTTTTTCGAAAAAAAAATCGACCGATTAAAGACTACATTTTTATGTATTAAATAAGCCTGCAAAATTTCAAGAAGATCGGTTCATTAGTGTTCGAGTAATCTTGGTCACCGACTTCAGAAATGCCATTTTGAGAAAAACGCGTTTAAAGTTTCTATTTCAACGCTCTTTCAACGCAGTTTCTTCTCTTTCAACGCTCATATCTCAGTAAATTTTTTTCTGATCGACTTGAAATTTTCAGGACATATTCTCAGATACTTATACTTCAAAAAAATGCAATAAAAAAGTCGATTTTTTCAAAATCGCAAGTGGGGGTAACCCCTTCAGTTTATGATTATGAATTGGAGGAAAAGTAAACTTCAAATGTAAAAAAGAAAAACTGTTTATTAATTACGTATCATAAAATAAAAATACACAACGAACGACCAAGATAAAAAAGCATGTTCCTTCAGCCCGATATACTCATATACGCCCGCGTCCTCTTCTCAGCCGACAAGGGAAGCTGAGTCCAACTTGAATCCGGATGATCCGGACTCCGAACGCCCTGTCCCTGCCCAAGAGAGTGTACCAAAGAATATTGATGTACCAGAGATTCAAATTTCGAATGCAGAGGACCTGCTAAACGAATTTTATGTCTCTCTGATGGACATAGTTGATTTAGATTTCTAGATATTTACTTTAATATTCTTATTCATATATCATATATGATACTGTGATTTTTTTACTAGTGTAATCTGAAGGAATAAGTATTTGTTTATTTATGTGATTGTTTTAGCCTGCTACAAAATACAGATATTTGAATATGTTTGATTTGTTAATAATTAAAGAAATAGCTCAATTTTTAACTTATATCGATGCTTTTCCTTTATGACCCACCAAAACCACGAATTTGGGCTATACGCGAGCTTTTACCGCGCTATTTGGGCTTCGTAAAGTCCCGCGGTTTTTGGACTACACAAGCGGCGTCTGGCGGCGGTTTCGCTTACTACACATCTGGCAACTCTGTTGCCACGTGCCGTAGGGCGCTTTATCGTTTTACGCGAATCAGCTGAAATTTGCTGTTTTATTTCACGAATATCTCGATAAAGAGACAGACAAAACGCTGTACTCTTCGTTGAAATTATTCATGAAAATCTCAAGATTTTTTTCCGCCTATTTCCATTCAATTCTTACTATTTTTATGATGTCGCGACAGTCGTATTAGAGTTCTCATGATGCTTTTGCTATTTCGCCCGTGTATAAGAGCCTAACTGCAATAATTAATTGCTCGACAATCACGCATTCGAAGTACTCGAAATTTTACACGGTGTCGTAACACCTGTTCGAAAATGTCCTAAAAAAATTTCAGCAAATTCTTGCTATTTCGCGATAGCTGAGCAACCTCCTTAAAGCGCGCAAATAACAAATGCTGGGAGATCAGAGTGAATGGAATGAAACGCGAATGCGTTCGAGAGCATAACGTGATGGGCGTAAAGTATAAGGGGAGATGAGTAATATTCGCGTTGGAGCACGCGATATGCCTATCCAGACCAAAGAGAATTCTCACCCTCATACTACCCTCATCCCCATTCGCCAACAGTGCACTCTCTTTCTCTCTCACTCTCTCTCTCTCTCTGTCTCTCTCTCTCTCTCTCTCTCTCTCTCTCTCTCTCTCTCTCTCTCTCTCTCTCTCTCTCTCTCTCTCTCTCTCTCTCTCTCTCTCTCTCTCTCTCTCTCTCTCTCTCTCTCTCTCTCTCTCTCTCTCTCTCTCTCTCTCTCTCTCTCTCTTGCCAGTTAATCGTCGGTCGTGTCTCACAAAGAGGCACAGCCACTATGCAGGCTCATGCATGATCCTCCCAACGTGTGCTTCGTAGATTCAATCGTTGTTGGTTGCTCGAGAGCAACGTTTAAATTTGATCGAAAGTCTCGCGAAGTTCGTCGAAATTTGGACGCATGAAAAAATCGTTTTGGCGCGATTACCATACCGTAATCATCAACCAGCTGTAGATTGCGACGAAAAAGATTAAACCAGAAATGGCGAAGGTACACCGGTAGTCGTGAAGTTTGGAGACAAACCCTTTAGCCGTATTGAAAAATGAATTCCTACGAAAAATTAAACGGACTAAGATTGCTGGAATTACTAACATATTCGAATGAGAATTTAATATAATTTTTTAGGTTTTCGTGGTTACCCAGGTAGGAATTGACGATGAAAAAAGGGCTCGCCAAGCTATGAAACAAGGCTCACATTTTTCAATTCAGGCTGAGCACCAGCCTGATTTCAGGCCTAGCTGAACCTCTGAATGATAACGCGGTTTCAGGCTCTTGCACACAGGCTTGACCAAAGGCTGGTAGAAAAGCCTGTACCAAGCCTGAAACGACGAAACAACAAGGCACCAAACGAGCCTTAATGAAGCCTTCACGAGCATTTATGACCAGGCTTTTCCCAAACTCTTCTCGAGGCTATATGAGGCCTGTTTTTAGTTTTCTATATTCTACATTTGGGTAAATTTAATACATTTGTAAAGAATTCATTTGATTTATTATATATATTTATTATTTATTATATTATTGGTTATTAAATAAATGTAAAAAATATGTTTTAAAACAATACTTTATTTTATTGCGTACTTTTATTTTCACTCCAGAGAGTGAGTATATACGAAATCTGTGTGCGACGAAAAAAAACTTTTTTGTGTACCTCATAAATATCGATAAGAGCATATGTTTAAATGTTCTGAGCTGCCTCCTTCGCTTTCGTTTTTCGTGCCTTCGCACCCGACAAATTTATTGCTAAATTTTTTTTTCATAAAAGTACAGAAAAAATATTATTTTAAACTCATTTTATTTTATCACAAACAAGCCTGCATCCAGCCTTGATTTTTTAGCCTTAAAATTCACCGGCTGAATAAAGCTTGAAATAACCCTGAGTTTAGGCTAAGCAGCCAGTCTTGGTTCCAGGCTGCTCCAAACGATGGAATGAAACCTGGCCCAGGTCTGTCTCACTCAGGCTCGGTGAAACAAGGCTCGCACAAGCTTGTTTCCATCGTCAGCCTTTTGATTTCCTATCTGGGTAAAGGCCTATAGCAGTGTGACACTTTCAAAAAATCAATTTTTTTTGTCTTTCTCGACAGTTTATACTTTCAAGAATATCAGTATCATTTATATAATTTATATCAATATCATTTTATCTTGCAAAAGTCGATAGTTAAATCTTTAAACGCGTTTTTCTCGAAATGAGATTTTTCAAATTTGCTCACATTGTAACTCAAAGAGCAATTATCCGATAGACTTGAAATTTGAACTGAGTACTTTTGAATATATTTACTCTACAATGACGTAGGATATTTTTGATTGGATGAAAATTGACGATTTGGCATTGAAAAAACGACCATTTTATAGGCAAGGAAACACACTTTTTTCATAACTACGCCATTTTGTTAGATCTTGATATTTTTCGAAAATCCTACGTCATTGTACAGGAAATACCTTCCAGTTTAACGACATTTTTCCTTTTTCGGTTTCAGCTACTCAATCGGCCGGAATCATGTCAGCAGTGGAGGAACTTTTTTTTTGGCGCACTCCGAAGGCAGCGCATAAGTCGCTTGGATCGCAATATTTTTCTATGGAAAAATTATGTAATATAGATCAAATATAGCCAAATATATTCTTAATTTTTCGAAACATTCAATTGAGTACTTTTCTTCCAAAAAATTCCCGAAAATCACCCAAATTTTCAGCGTTCACACTGGTATAGCCCCTTAAACAAGGAACCCATTCGCTTCGTCACGTCCGCCCATCTGTCACAGCCTCTCAGTTTCTATTTTTAAACCTACATGCAAGAAACTTGACAAGCAGATGCTTCAGATGAGGATCTCAATGGATATTTAGCAACATTTTGTGAAGAAACATTTTTCCTCTATACGTAAAATGCGAGCGATCCGTTTTTACGCACCCCATCTCTGGGGGGGGGGGGGTCGTCATGCACCGGTAGTTCTAAATGGAGTGAAGGTTTCATTTACCATTTTTCATTTGGGGGCGTACGCAAATTACGTGACGCAATTGGGGGGGGGGGGGGGGGTAGCGAAATGTCTACCCCGCTCGTACACGCATCAACCCCGACTTTTCGAATAGTTTTTGTGCTGCTATATTCAAAGATAGGGTGTTGGATCTCAGATAACTTTATACGAATTTTATTATTTCCAATAACTTTTACTTGAAACATTTTTTAATCGGGCTATTAATTATCGAGATACGGCGATTTTTAAGTTTTCAACCCCTATTTCTTAGGGTTAGGACGAATTGAGGGGCCACGTTTGGTGGGGGTTACTTTCAGTACGCAACCATCTACCTTCAGTAAAAAATTCATATTCTACGCTAAAAAGTGCTTGGTTTTAGTCTTTTTTACTGGACGCTCTCTCGTTTTACTGGCGCGCTCTCGTTTATACACCGACCTATATTGCTGGATTGTACGTATAAAAAAAAGCTTTTCTATCTCGACATAGAAATGTGCGATGGGCATGGGAAAGCGGCGCATGCCATCAGCAAGAATACACGGAGAAGAGCAATTTAGCGGCAACCTCGATCGCGTGAGGCTGTAACGCGTTTGCCGAGACCCTTTTTTTATCGGAGACCTTGTCACCAGAACGGAGATCAATAAAAAATGGTTTTTCGTATCGAAACTACCTGCTGAGGGAGCAGCGGTGATTTTCCAATTCTGTAACGAGATCATCTCCTCTCCCCTCAATATTTGCGAACCGGGAAACCCGTCAATAGTTGTCCACCCCCCCCCCCCCCCGCCCTCCGTATGTTGTCAACAAATATTCGTAATTACTTGATGATTTGCATCATTTTTACGCTTAAAGGGTTACGTACCCCTAGTCATTTAAAAATCGGTTTCATTATTGCTATTTTTTATTCTCTGTACTTTTATGCTTATTTTAAGGGAGACTTTGTCCTTGGAGTGCCATATTTCAGGTGTTTCCTTTTTTTTTTTTTAAAGGAAACGAGTAAAGCTTTTTGAGTGCGGTTTTTTTCTTGCTTTTATTCATGATATACAGAACGCTAAAAAAATTTTTTTTTGAAAAAAAAACCAAAATGGCGGCCGTTGCAGCTCCGCGAAAACAGGTCCTCAAATCGCGGGAGGCAAACGGCTGACATCACTGCCCCCTCTTTGTTGATCTGAAACACAAATTCAAAGCATATTATCAATCTGTGACCCTTTGGTCATGGAATGACGGATGGGTTTTTCGTTTAGTACAAATTTCGGAAAATGGCGGCAATTAAAAAAAATCGAATTTTCACGTTTTTTTCGCATAAAAAGATAAATAATAAATACAAAAATGTATCTATCGAAAAAACGATCCGTCATTCCGTGAAGACATATTTTCTGAGTATGCTCTCCAAATTTCAGGTCGATATGTTAGTTACAGCGGTCAGGAGAATGTCAGCCATTTTTAAAAACGTGTTTTCGAGAAAAACGCATTTAAAGTTTTGTAATGTGTTTACACAAATGTGTTTATAATTACCGTTAATCGGCAATGCCTGGTCCATAGAGGCATCCCTCCTCTTCTTCTAGCTGCTCAAGTTGAGCCACAAATTGATTTTTTGAAAATTTCAAGGACAAAGTCTCCTTTAAGAATACACTCCGAAATCTCGATTGGGGCTGGAGTACCTCCAGAGAGGGTTAATGTGGATGCGAGCGTGAAGAGACAGGCTTAGGCGCAGGTAGCTTGAAACGCTTTTTTTCTCCAAACTACATTTTTATGTTATTATGCAATTTTATGTTATATATTATATGAAATTATATTTTTGATGCAGATTTTTTTTAATCTTCCCAAATAGATTCTGTATAATCTGTACGACAATTTTTTCTGTATTTATTTACAACTTAAAAAAAACATTTCAAGCGCAAATTTGAAAAGAAAAAAAAGTTCTGACTTTAAAGTGTAATAGCTCGTTGTTTTTTCGCGATTTAAGAACTTGGCTCTACAGGGCTATAAATATAAAATTGCTCAACAAGAATTTTCTTGAATTTCTCAGCTCCATCAAATCCATGGGGCAATTATCGTGTAGGCCTGGAAAAAGTGTATTTTCGACAAAGACCTGACAACGAACATCAATGCTAAATAATTTATTGCTAAATAAGTAATTTGAAAAAAATGCACGTAATCAGAGTACTTATGAATTATAAATGATGAATATTTTTCAAAATTTTGTACGAATTATCGTTAAAAAAATTCCAAAGATCGTTGTTCTTTTACTGTACTGACGGCACGTAACCCGTTGAAAAAACGCAATTGTTCATTATTCAGATTTTTCCTACGCAGCTTACGGGGGTTGTTTAAAGCCAGCACAAAGAATCCACCCGCCTTTTATCCTACGAATATAGCAAATAAATTATTTCCAGAAAAAATGTCCTTCAATGTCTTGCTAGAATGAATTTATCAAGAGAAAAAAGTGTTACTTCGTTTTATCGAGAGAAAAAAAATCTATTAATAGATTTATCGACGCATAAAAGTGTTAATTCATTCATTAACACTCTTGTCTCTTGCATATTGTCGCTTTCTATAAAAACACAGGGCGGCGAAATTGAATATATATATTTTTTTTAACAAGGAAAACAAAATTGAAGCTTCCCCCCCCCGTGTTTTTTTCTCGTGCATACTTTTGCTTTCTATAAAAACACAAGGGGGCGAAAATGAATTTAGTTTTTTTTTCTAAAAAAGAAATCACAGACGTCAGAAATTTGAATGCTATTAAATATCTTGAAAATGTAAGTATGACGAGCCAGCGTTACAGAGCATTCTCAAATTTTAGAGAGATAGCTAAAAATTTCTTTTTAGCTACCCGGCTAAAATGTGAGAAAGAGCGTGCTCGACAGGACGCCAGATCGAAGGGTCCTCTGGTAGATGTCGGGCGATATATTATCCTGGCAGGCTATTCTCCACGAGTTATTTGGCTCTCTGGGGCACACTCGGGTGTTTCATCCTATGGGATGTATAATCAAGTTTTTTCTTTCTCGTCGGACCAGCATTCATCCGGTTAACGGGGGGTGATTTTTTTCCGACCCTCGGATACTTCAAGCGGCAAGGTATACGCTCAGGCCCCTCTCGAATGTTCCAGGCCTCTCACCGGTGGCGCGTATGCCAGAAAATTGCATCATTTTTTGCCAACCCTTCGAAACTCGCGGTTCTCATCCCTTCAATCGCGCCAGCGTCTTGTAGACCGAGAAAGGGGCGCAAGATTGGAAAGTAGATACAGTCGTTTTTGGCCAGACATTTCCGAATTTTAAGACATTTTAATTTTCATAAAACATAATATATAAATTATTTTATTCCAAATGTTAGGCACATAAAAGAGCAACATTTCAAAAATTTCGTCCAAAAATTTGGGAAATTTAGCCGGTGGGACGTGATTTGCGGAGACCCCTAAAAAAAGTGTCCTTGTGGTGGTCAGAATAACTCATGATAGCTTTATCTAAAATTAAAAAACCAAATTTTTTCTGTTAGTAGATAAGTATGGCTCGTGATTGAACGAAGGATTTTCAAAAAATTGAAATTTGAATTATTGGCAGAGTTGTATACGAAATAGTTCAATTTTTGGTACAATTTACACTACGTATAGCCTTGTAAAATTAGTTGTAATTGAAAAAAAAACCCTTCGTTCAATCACTAGTCAATGCTATTTCGATGAAGTGAGCAAAATATCCAAGAATATATTTACAAAGTTACAGAGGCCAATTGTTAATATTTTCGAAGATACAAAGCCAAAAGCAGAGAAGCGATTGATATTTGATATTGAGATTTCTTGCTATTGAAAACGCTGAGGCGCATTTTCTCGAGCTTTCATTTTCAAGATTTTTCCAAATTGGCGGGCGTGATTATTTTCTTCAGTATGAAAATCTCATCTAAGTGGATTAAAAAAGTATTTTTAAATCATCTTTATAGCACGTTAAAGTATTTTTTAACACATTTTTTTCAAACTCGTGAATAGTTATAACTTCACGATTTTTTCAGCTTTTTCTTAATTCACCCAGAAGAAATATATATGACAATAAACAATATGAACATTTTATTGTGTTTTTTTTGTTTCATTCAAGAATTACGAGTTGCATCTTTCCCACCGTTTGGGGACTGCAGTGGCAAAACGCACATTGAATAGGCTGATAAATCTTCAGTCATTTATTGTTTCATGTTGAACATTTTTTTTAAATATATTTCAAATATACATAAAAAGATACCTGAATGTTTACCGGCTCCCTTGTTTTTTTTCTTCTAAAAAATTCCCGAAAAACGCTTTTTGAACCTTCTAATTTAGGCTCCCGCCTTGGGCGCCTCTGTAATTTACCAATAACTTAGAAGGGCTCTCTTTATGGCCCCACAAATTACAGCCCTCCGCGAAGGAAACAACCGCAATAATTTACAAATAGACGTATTAAAAATTGTACGCATTATTTTTTAAACAACACTACCACTTGTTGGAAAAGTTTGTTTATAATGGAATTGATTGAATTAAAGGAAGCAAAATCACAAGTCATGCAGCCACTCTCATACCCCAGCTCAAATAATTCTGCAATAATTGGATGTTACATTACCGTTCCTGCAGTGCATTATCATCATTCTATCATTATTGTGATCCCTCTGTCCGCAATGACGGGTGGGGATGATTGCGTTGCGTGGAATACAACGAGTTATGTCATACTACTGACGCGGTGGTATAGCAACATAAGCATGGAGCGGGGGTTGAAAATGCTCGTATGGCTCTCAACGCCGATGAAACGTGATTATCGGGTTCCCTAAATCGAGTTTACCCGAACGAACACACCCTTACTCTCGACAAACACGTGAGAGACCCCTGAACAGTACGTAACGATATGTATTCGCCGACTGAATCGACTGCACATTTCTCGTTGACAAGATTTACCCCTTTCCGGAGAAGAGAGAGAGAGAGAGAGAGAGAGAGAGAGAGAGAGAGAGAGAGAGAGAGAGAGAGAGAGAGAGAGAGAGAGAGAGAGGGAGAGGGAGAGAGAAAGAGAGAGAGAGAGAGAGAGAGAGAGAGGGAGAGAATGACAACGACAATGTTATATATACTCTAACTATATGTAGGGTCTCGCTAAAAGATCTGACATTTTGATTTCTTAATAAAACGTATTATTTATTTGAAAAGTACGAATATTTTTATTTTAATACAAGGTGCAAACATGGAGGTTATAAACGCGGAGGACGAAAGTTGAAAACTTTCAGTCCCGTCGGAACAAACAGGACTTCTATTCGACGATGCCAGCAAGTTGCCATTTTTTTGTAGGTTCTTTAGACCACTAGGAATGTCCCAAAAAAACTTGATATATGTTGTAATGTTTTTCGGCGGCCAAAAATTGTTAAGAAAAAGCCAGTATTTGAATGATATCTTTTTTGGAATAGGTTTTATAAAAAAATGTTTCCCATGAAAGTTGTGCGCCATAATGTCATGGCGCACAACTTGGCGCAAGTACAAAATGGGTCCTATACAAAAATCACGAAGGAAACAATCCTTTAATGGTAAATCACCCATGAACAACTTTTTCTCTTTTTATTGTATGTCCTTCGGTTATTAATGAACTTATTGACCTGAAACTCATTTTATCCAGCCATGTCATATAGTTTAGCATTAAGGCGTTCGGTCACAGTAACGGGTATAAGATCATGTGCGAATTCAACCATTTTTTTCGTATAAAAAAAGTGATTCACTCATAAAATTAATTACACATCTATTTAGTATGAATATCAAGCTGTTAGAATTTTTTTTTCGATGTACAAAATGCCTGACTACTAATATTTTCTTTTGTTATCTTTTTTTGAGGCGCTCCGCGGCGTCACATTCAGCATCCACAATTTTTTACTTAGAACAAAAAACAAAAATTCTCGTCAATCTACATTAGAATACCTAGAGAAGTACGTGCGGAATTTAGATAATATTGTTTTATTGAAAAGTTGTAGGTATTCGAATTTAAGAAGTGAATTTTCAGTAAAAAATTCGTTATAACTGCTGATAAACTGCGCATAAAATAAAAAGTTTTCGATTAATCAAAAATTCCGTACATACTTCTCTACGAAATGCAATTAGGACCATAACTTTTAAATTTGAAGTAAATCGAGTGAAAATTGTTGAAGTTATTTGTCACGCCAATTGGAAAAAAGCTGTTTCGAGAAGTTTCGAGTAGTCGGCCATTTTGTACATCGAAAAAAAAAATATATATATATTTTCTAACAGCCTAATATTCATACTAAATAGATGTGTAATTAATTTTATGAGTGAATCACTTTTTCGTACGAAAAAAATTGTTAAATTCGCACATGATTTTATACTCGTTACTGTGCCCCACCGCCTTAACAATCGATTTTCGTAAATCAGGCGTTTGTCTCAAGCAAGTGATCCACAAGGCTCACAGAGAGCAAAAAAAATCGTGGTCGTAGTTTTCAACACGTACATCCATGATTTACTTCAAAAAAGTCATTTAAAAGAAAACTCGTATTTCGAGGATATTAAATTTTAGCCTATAAAGAAATTCAACTAACTACTTGAATTTCGGGACTACTTACATGAAATATTCTTCGATATTCTTATACGTATTTGCGAGACACCTAATTTACAAAAAAAGGTCTCGATATCTTCGTTACAAGCGGAGATATAGTTATTTGTGCGCTTTTTTCGATGTATTATTGTTGTAATAAACATTTTTGCGAAATTCAAGTTTGTCAGCATTCCTGAGACTTTTAGGCATCACATTCATTATTCACTCACGCCGCGGCTCCCCTTGCGCGGCTTAGTCAAGCTATTTCGATTCCTCCTCATGAATTATCGTACAAAGTTAATTTTTTTTATTCAATTTTCGTATTTTTTCCTCACGAATTTGAAAATGACTTCGAAAATCAGTATTTCCCAATTGTACTCCAATAACTGCTGTTTTACTTCAATTTTGACGCAGTTTTCGTGCAGCTCCGAAATTCAAGTAATTGGTTCAATTTGTGTGTGAATTTTATATCCTCAAAATACAAGTGTTTTTTTCAATCACTTTTTTGAGGTAAATCATGCATGTACGCGTTGAAAAACTACCACTACAATTTTTTGGCACTCTATGAGTGTCGTGGATCACTTGCTAGAGGCAAACTCCTGATTTACGAAAATCGGTTATTATTGCTAAACTATATGACATGGCTGAATAAAATTGAAAGATATCACTTGGGGATAGATTCTTCTAGGTGACGTCTGAGTTTCAGGCCAATACATTTATTAATAACCGGAGAGCGTACAATAAACAAAAACGAAATTCGTTGTACATCGGTAATTTAACGTTAAACTGACAATCGTACGTGATTTTTGTATGGGACTTATTTTGTAGGTGACATATATGGCGTACAACTTTTATAAGAAGTATTGTATGATAAAACCCACTCCAAAAAAGATAACATTCAAATACTTTTTTAGAACAATTTTGGCGGCTGCAAAATATAATAGAATATGTGGGATTTTTTAGGGTACATTCCTGGTGATCCAAAGAACCTAAAAAAATTGCAACATGCTGAGATCGTTGAATAGAAGTCGTCCACATTTATGTGCATTCCGACTGGACTATTTTGAGAGTACTGACTGAGGAAACAGTATGAGAAATTCCTCCCACACTCCGAAAAATGTCTCCGAGCTTGCACAGTAGCTTTCCCACATCCCCCAAGCAAAATTTGAAGGATTTTTAAAAATAATTCTTGAAAGTACATGTATTGAAAAATATGTTGGCAACATATTTATTCACAAGTTCAAAAATTGACGGAGTTATAGTCACTTTAGTGAGAACAGGTAGCGCGACCGGTTAGTGCCCTTAGTCCCTACAGGTGTGGCATCATTTATAACAGATAAAGTACAGGCTCTTATTATTTTGTGAACTATCATGAAGACGAAGAACTTTCATATCGCCCGCGACTAGGTACTTCTATGTGAGTATCAATATTCTAGAAAAAATCGTAACTTTATATCAAGAAACACGGAACGAATACTTTGAACGCGTTTTTCTCGAAACTAGTTTTTTCGACCGTGTCCGAGCGAATACTTAAAAACGTATCAACCGATTTTCAATTAAAAAAAAAAAAACATTTTTGTAATTGCCGTGACTATGGCTGTACGTATCCGCGTTTTTAACATTTGATAATTACTATTTCTAAAGACTGTTTGAATATCGAAAAAGGGCCTTGAAAATAGAAAAAAATGTTCAAACTGTCGGCGATTTTGTAAAAAAAACCAAAATAAAAAAAAACTGCTACGCATAACGTTAGCTACATTTGTATAGATATCGATGAATTGTTGACTTTTAATTTACAGATAACCTTTCATAAAGATATCGATGGGACAATGAAGAGACATTTTTTTTCGTCGTCAAATCAAGGCATATATCTCGGTTAATTTTCAAGATCTTGTCATAAAAATTGGTATATAACTAGATGAATATATACTTCATAAAATGAGTATAAGCCCGATCCTTTGACAATTAGTTGTCTATGAAAAAAAATCGCAATTATTGACGACAAAGCAACCGTTACGTAACGCAATAGAGGGTGGGGTTTCTGGCCGAGCGTTACGGTCCCGTTACGTGGGGGGGGGGGGGGGGGGGGGGGTCAAACATAGGGGAAATTTTGCGTTACGTAATTTGTGTACGCCCCCAAAGATAAAGAAACCGACACTAGCGTTACATCGAGTTAAGCAGTGCTGTGCAGAACCATTACTCGGAGCGGTGACCGCTTAGCCGTGCACCGTATCAACCAGTGAGACCAATACTTCTGACATGAGACCTCGGATGTCAACACTTGAATAAAAGTCTGTGCACCGGAAAATCAGACGAGTAGGGAGCTGTCTATACTGGTACGGGTTCTCCACAGTTTCTCCGTACCCTCAGCAAATGCGGTATAGTGTGGCTTAAGGGGTCTTCTCATTTTATACGCTAAAAAAATGTTATTTTCATGAATTTTTTATAGGTTTATATTATAGATATTGATATAAAAGTTGTTACACTTATAAATACACTTTCGAAATACATATAAATTTTTTTTATGTATTAATGCAACCCAAATAAACTTCAAACGCGTTTTTCTCGCAACAACGTTTTTCGACGACTTGTTGATAAAATCGTCGAAACTGCTGAACCGACCCTCATGAAATTTCAACCACATATTCTTTACAACTATAGCTATAGCGCATATCAAGGATTTTTTTAAATTTCGATATTTATTACTTTTTGTGTCAAAAACGGTGAAAAAACTAGTTTTTCTTTTGTTTTTTCGGAAAATTTCCGCCATTTTGTTATTTTATGCATATATAAAAAATCGTATGATATGCGCTATAGCCATTAATATACTAAACCTAAAACCGTTTGATTTTATTTGTTTCGGATGATCCATCTCGGAGATTTTATGAACAGCGCAGACCTACCATTTTGTAGGACATTTTTTTTAACTACCATTTTCGTTTATAAATAGTGACTTAAATCAGTCAAATTAGAAAAAAAAAGTAATTTGAAAGTGTATTTATTAAGTGTAGCAACTTTTATATAAACATCTATGATTTGAACCTATAAAAAAAATACATAGAAATAGCCGTTTTTAGCGTCTAAAGTGAGAAGACCCCTTAAAACGGCTGTGAACGCACTGAAGTTAGGTTAGAAAAGCGAAGTGCGCGTAGGGAATGATAGGAAGGGATCCAATTAGGAAGGGAACGTAAAAATTCGCAAGGGTATACATTGGGGCTGAGGAAATTAGAATTTAAACAAATATAGTAACAATCATGAAATATACATGAAACCTATTATTGTTAACTTAATTAACGTCCATAAATAATAGCACGTGATTTCCCATAATTATTCTTTCGTATTTCCATAATATCCTGTGGTTATCACACAAGTGCAGATTTGCACCACCTAAAAATCCTCGTTCGTGACTTTCTATACATTTTTGTTCTGATTTTCACGAATTTTCCCCAAATAAATGCTATTTTTCGGATTCAAGACCACTATTGGATTCCTGGGACATTTTTACCCCAAGAAACACTGGTTATCGAATACTTTTGGATTATTTATACGAAAGTAATAGTAGGTACTTTGAAAATGCAGAATCCCAAATCGCACTATTGTGGTATGTATGTATCCTCAACGGAAATGTGGTTACTACGGGATATTTCTGCGTTATATTTTTCTCGTGAGAATCATAATACCACAAGAAAGATTTATGTTTAAATCTTAATTTTAAATAATATAAATAAAATGTCGAATTTATAATTGAATTTGATTTTTGACGAATTTGGACAACTTAAAAGTAATATTTCACTATGAAATGTTGGGATAAAATTAAGATATTGTTACAAAACATTATCTTAGAAGAAAATTATATATAAAGTTTAATGGTAAATTATAAAAAAGACAATTTTTAATTATTTATTTTAATAATCTTTAAAAAAAAGCCTCGTCGATTCTCGCTCCATAACTTACCCATCGTCCTGCATCACTTCGTGCCCCAGTAACCACATGCAACGAGGTTGGGGAATGATGCGGCGCATTATTTTTATATCCACATTTTTTTGTTGGTATTCTTTAAGGGTGATGAGTCACGCGCTACAAAGCGAGAGCTCAACGTTGCGGAAATGACGAGGATCATTAACGGAGAGCTGGATATTTCCGGTCTTCATCGTATGAGCCGACAAATTTCAACCGACTGCCCTACTTTACTTGCACCCAGTTTCTCTCATTCGTCCCCCGTGAAAAGGAAAAAGAACGGAAAAAGGCTGAATGACAGCCTCGCTAACAACAACGGGATATGTTTTCGCGCTGAATAAAAACTTTTGTCTCTCCGCGAATTGTTGCACTACGCGTTTTTCCCCTCTCTCATCACTCGCGCTGCTTTGCAACGCGGAGGGCCATTGGACCAGAGAGAAAGCAAGTAGGCGAGCCCTTTTCTCGACGGACACGAAATCCCATGCATTTTTAAAACTCTTTTGCACATTATTTTCTTACTCGAAAAATAAGAATGCGGAATGAGCTCGAAAGCTGAGCTGTCCGTAGCCGAACATTTTTTACGAGTGTTTTTTAAGGGGGAAACACGACTGTAAAATTTTCAAAAAATTGATTTTTTGAAAATTGGCTTCAGAGATGCTTTCAACCATCTAGAATGAGGGGAAAAAAAGTTCGGTACCCGTTAAACAAAGTTTTTCTCGGAACACAATTTTTCAAAACGGCACGCAGCAGAACTTCAATAATTTTCATTCTTTTCACTCCAAATTTTCAGCACATCTTTAAGGCAGTAGTCTGGTCTAGAGCGAGATATTTGCCGTCATTTTTGGGTTGGAATAACTTTTAAACCGTTGAAGTGGTCATGATGAAATTTTACATATGTATTTATTGTTCCTTTGAGAATGTATCTACATTTAAAAAAAAATTATTTTAAATTTTTTCATGTAGTTTTTTAATTTTTTTACAACATGGTCCGCCGGAAACCGCCTCACTCGGCGCCCACTCTGGGTGATATTGTATGCATCTGAAAAAAAATATATATTCTCAATTTCTATGAGTATTCTGAGTACTGGTAGCAGAATTAGTACTTAAAAAAATTTGTTACAAAATGGCGGCCTGTTAAACTTTGATTAACGATATTTCATACATTTTCGGGTATTCGACGAGTTATAAAATGTGGGCAAAATTATTGTTCGACTTAATTCTGCTACCAGTCCTCAGAAAGAGGCTACCGAAGGTATGTGCAAAATTTGAGCTCGTTCGGTCAATTAGTTATCGAGATATCGTGGGCGCCGATTTGAAAAACACAGTTCTGAGATAAACGCGTTCAAAGTTTTGATACCGTTAGATGAGCTTTGCGCGTGGCTTGCTTATAATTTCTATTACTCTGCTAATTTTTGAAATATCAATACACGGTTTTCACGAGCGTATTAAGAAAGGTCTAACGAATAATAAAATGAAGAAAAAAAATCGATTTTGTCAAATTTCTAGACCAGACTACTGCCTTAAAGTAACATTCCGAAGAGAAATACGTACGGGATTTTCCATGAGTTAATTATAACATTAATGATTAACAAATGATTGTCCTTTTTCCGTCGAAAATTGAGTTTTCACTTTCTAGCTGGGAAAAAAATCGGAAAAAAAATATTTTTTTCGGTTCGTCACAGTGGTGTCCCCCTTAAGGGTGAAAAGAATAGGATCGTAAAATCTCGCAAGGCTATTCAAAGGGCATCGGATATAGAAATATTACATCACAATTCTGAGAGAACTTCCAGTCATTGAAATATTTATTTCATATTAAGGGCTTAGGCCACAGTAACGGGTATGAAATGATGTGCGAATTTAACAATTTGTTTCGTATGAAAAAGTGAATCACTCATAAAATTAATTACACATCTATTTAGTATGAATATCAAGCTGTTAGAAAAAGAAATATATGTATATATATTTTTCGATGTACAAAATGGCCGACTACTCGAAACTTCTCGAAACAGCTTTTTTTCCAATTGACGTGACAAATAACTTCAACAATTTTCACTCTATTTACTTCAAATTTGAAAGTTATGTTCATAATTGCATTTCGCAGAGAAGTGCGTACGGAATTTCTGATTGAGGCGGTCCTCCAGTTTCTCGGGTCGAATTTTTTTTTTCATAAATCACATCTACAACATGTGTAGAAAATGTGTACCAGAGGATTTTTCGATATTCGAAGTGGTTCACAAGTTACAGCCCTGGAACGGAGCAGGTATACGGAGCAGGTATACGGAGCAGGTATACTTTCAAACGCGTTTTTCTCGAAACACCATTTTTCGAAACGGTGACCACGATATTTCAGAAACTACTGCACCGATCTTGTTCAAATTGACACAGCATCTTTAATATGTTATAAGCCAGCGATTGAACTAGAATTATCATGATTGCTTCGATAGTTTTTTTTTGTACGAGCGAAAAACTTGAGAAAAAATGAGTAAAAAATAGAATGTAATTTTCAAAAGTGTATAAAAAAGTCAATTTTTGTAATTTAGAATTCACTCTAGTTCAATCGCTATTCTTAAATATGGAGATTAAAATGCCGTTTGGTTTTTTGATTTCAGATAAGCAGAACAGCCGCAATCTTGGTCACCGTCAAGCACCTCTTTTACTTGATGTCTTCCTGTCGGCCACTATATCTTTTATTCTATTATATATTTTGACTTCAAAAAATTTGTAAAGCTTATTTAAATGTTAATAAAGATTATGCAAAAACAATGAGATTGATTATTTCGATGCTTTGCCCGTAAAAAATTATTGAAAGAGCCGTAAAAAAACCGCCGAGAAACTAGAGGACCGCCTTAATCGAAAACTTTTCATCTTATGAGCAGTTTATGAGCAGTTATAACGAAAGTTTTCACTGAAAATTCATTTTTTAAGTTCAAATACCTACAACTTTTGAATAAAACAATATTCTTTAAATTCCGTACGTACTTCTCTAGGTATTCTAATGTAGATTGACGAGAATTTGTTGTTTTTGTTCTAGGTCAAAGATTGTGGATGCGAAATGTCACGCCGCGGAGCGCCTAAAAAAAAGATAACAAAAGGAAATATTGGTAATCGACTATTTTGTTCATCGAAAAAAAAATTCTAACAGCTTGATATTCATACTAAATAAATGTGTAATTTTATGAGTGAATCACTTTTTCACACGAAAAAAAATGTTAAATTCGCACATGATTTTATACCCGTTATTGTGGCCTAAGGCCTTAAGAAGCAAAAGAAGGACTCCCACAATCATTCAGATATGTTTTTCGCAATGTCAGTGAATTTTTCGTACACCAATTTTCAACGAATCTAAGATATCGTACTCAACCAATTGTCACCTGAAAATCGTCTGTTTTAGTTTCATAAAATGTGACATAATTTCGTGAATGTTCCTTCGAGAATGTTGGTCGAAGCATTGACCAAATAAAAATCGATAATACGATGCACTGTACGATAAAGTACAGTTTCATCCACATACGCTTGGCCATACTTGCACAACTGGATGTGAAATACGTGCCGGAACTATCGATGCTCTCACGCGCTTTTCCGATGCACCCTTTTGAACCCGAAGAGCACACATAGACGCGCGGGAAATACTGGAGAGAAAAAGAATCGGGGGCACAAAAGTTATATGAACCCTGCTATTCGTATTCCACGAGTGCTCGTGTGATTCGTCATATTGCCGTTAGAGCAAAATGAGGCAAAACCAAGTTTTTCGCATTCGTACAGGTATAGATGAAAATGGACTTTTCATTTTGTTGCAAGTTGAACTGCCTCGAGGAGTGAGGTTCGAGCTTTTTCCCCATTTTATTTTTTATTGTAGGCTCCGAAATATGAAACGCTTATGGAACAGTTGATGAGCATGATAATATACAATAATATAACATTAATTACTTGTGTCCTTATCGATACTAAATAATCATCAATTTTTTGTTCAGTGTAATAATAATATATGTAGATGTATCGAGTTGAATAATATTTTACAAAGAATATCTATCACATGAACCGATAAATAATCGTTAGAAATTAAGGGTGTAGTTCCGAAAAGGAAATACATTAATTTGGAATTTTGTGTACCCGTGTATTTTCAGTATTTTGACTCGCTGATTACGAATATGATAGTGGAAGTACCCGCAAATTTAATTTCCAAAGTCAAAACTCACAATCTGATCCTTTTTAGTTTTTCTACTTTATTTTAATAAATGTTGATCGTAGAGAAAAATATTTCCCACAAAAGTTGTAGCCTATAAAAAGATTAATCTTTTGTGTTCTATACAGTTTTTGTCTAAAACCATTCGATTTCGAGAAAAATAGGATAATGCTCGAATGAGTACAATTTGCTAAACTCCATTAGTTTCGATATTATCTGTTATTTGGGTTTGTTTGTTATGTTGTGTGTTGTTTGTCGTTTAGGGACACGTATAATGTTAAAGATTAAACTGCAACATTTCCGCGGTAAAGTGCGTAAGTAGATAATTTCGTAATTAATGGAGTTTAGGAAAATATACTTTTTCGAGCATTATCTCATTTTTCTCAAAACAGATTGGTTTTAGACAAAACTTGTATAGCACATGAAAGATCAATCTTTTTATAGACTACAACTTTTGTAAGGAACATTTTTTTCTAAGATCAACGTTTATTAAAATAAAATAGAAAAACCTTAAGAAAATCATTTTTGGTGAGTTTTGACTTTGAAAATCAAATTTGCGGGTATTTTCACTATCATATTCGTGATCAGCGAGTAAAAATACATGGGCACACAAAATTCCAAATTAATCGTAGGTATGTCCGTTTCGGAACTTTTATTTTCGATATCAGCCCTACAAGTAAATTTCAGTTAAAGCACAAGTTTGAAATTTCAATAATACGTTTTTTTATCTTTGTTTTTATAGCCTAGAGTCTTAATTTTTCATGCAATGAAGGTTTCTTTAAAATTCCTAAAATTAACCGAGTTGTGACGATTTTTCTGAACGGCCTGTTCGCTCATTGCATGATGACGAGCCACCTCACTGCAATCTACCCTTTTTTTCTTCTACGTTTCTCTCGAAACTATGTTTCATGCGACTGTGTAAGTCGTATCTCAAAAACTATAGGCCAGATTTACTTTAAATGCGGACGGTTATCGTATTTACTTTAAATGCGGAGGTGTTATAAACTGTGCGGAGAGCACAGTTTATAACATTTTCTATCGTATGACCAGATGATTTTTCTATACGTTCGTCCATTTATAAATAACAAATTATTTAACTTGTCTTTTTTCGAAAAATGATTTTTTTTCTCTGAGTTTGCCAATCTTGTAATTTTCAAAATTTCACCAAAGTATCACAGGTCCTACAAAAGGTTAATTATTATACGAGAAGTGATTTTTTTATTTCCCGTTTCGGATCACTCTAATTGCGAGAGTAATCTGGCGCAAAAAAATCGCCTATAACAATTGGTCATACAGCAACGACCAAAGCAGCTTTGTTAAAATAATAATAACTTGCTTGTTTATCAATATTTGTCAACCAGAAAACGCAAACTTGGCAAGACTATGTATTAAGGGGCAACACCACTGTAGAATTTAAAAAAAATTGATTTTTTTCTTAATTGGCTTAAGAGATGCTTTGCACCATCTAGAACAAGGGGGAAAAAGTTTGGTACCTGTAAAACAAAGGTCCGCAGGCCCGTGTGGGTCTGCGGTGGCAATGGCTGGCCCGTGTGCGAAACGTCGACCGTTTTTCTCGGAAAACAATTTTTCAAAACGGCACGCAGCATAAATCGAGCAATTTTCATTCTTTTCGCTACACATTTTGACCACATCTTTAAAATAACATTCCGAAGAGAAATACATACGGTATTTCCATAAGTTAATTATAACATATGTTACTAACAAATGATTGTCCTTTTTTCTGTTGAAAGTTAAGTTTTTACTTTAAATACTTGCCAACTAACAAAAAATCATATTTTTAAAGTCCCCTACGTATTTCTCTAGCTATGCTCATGTGAATTAATCCAAGTTTTTTATTTCGTTCCAAATTCAACATGCCTCGCGAGAATGGCTCCAGCGTCACCATTTTGTATAATTTTTGAATGTACATTTTTTTTGTCCATTTGAAGATATGACTAATAACATCCTTGAATATTATCCTCGTACTTGTCTATCCACAATGAAAAATCGCGTGGAATCACTCAATTTTACACGTTTACAGCGTTGTAAGCCCTTAATTGTATGTCAAATCCATACTTCGTCGTCCCAACACCCACATCAGAAAAAAAATCTAAAACCGTTTTGTTTTTCGGAAAATTTATTCAAACCTCTCACGACTGTCGCGATAAAAATACGCGGAGCATTGAACTGGTAAAGCGAACGCAGTTTAAAAATATTCTTTGATGTCTTCATACATCGCCAAAGACGTCCGAAAATAAATATTTGCATTGTTATCTCCCCAATAATCCTAAAAGATCCGAAAATCCTTTTCGCTCCAAAACGTCGTATCTTGCGTCCAAAAAATTATTTCCATCGAAAACCTTTTTTTCCCTCCACCTCGTGCTTTGAGTAGTGCTCATAAGAATATGCGGAGGTGAGTTACGCAAAATCTCTTTGCGGCTACCAGGCCGCAGTGTCAGTATGCGCTCACCATCATTTCGGAACAAAGACTGCGCCTGTTTACACCGTCAAATATCTTTACCGTGTACAGTTTTTCGGACGATGTAACTACGAAGCCGGAGGAACGCAAAAACGCGTAAAGTGCCAGTATGAAATATTGTATCAGGAAGTCGTTCGAGGCGTAGGCCCTTTTTCCGGCGAGGAGATACGGAAATGTCGGTCGGAAATTACACAGACAAATTGACGGAGCGACCTCAGCCGCAACTTTTTTCTCTCAACATAATTTACAAAAATAAAACTCCTACACGAAACAAAATGAAATATATCAAAAACATTTGCAAATTCCGGTAAGGTTCTGAACAATGATTCCATTGTCGATGATGTCAATGGCTATAAAAAAATTAAAATCTACTGTGGCAAAAGGTTTCAGTTATTTGACATTCGGTATAAATAATTTAAATATTAAACCAGCTGACACAATTTTTTGAGGGTTTGGGGGGGGGGTAATTTTCTATTTTTCCACCCTTAGACCCTTTGTCCTAATTATCACGCTAATTTAATAATAATTATTTATATAATTTATTTAATAATTTATTTTCATTTTTTATAATCAACCCGCTAATAATTTATTTTCATTTTTTTATAATCACCCGAAATTTCGCCTTTGAATCGTCATAGCTTTTTTGTTTGTGTTTGCAATCGCACGAAATAATTTTGGTTGTATTCTGCAATGTATGTTCATCATAAATAAATCATTAGTTGATATAATTGGTTTCGAGAAAATGACTCTTGAGCTTTCAAAGTCTTTAAAATGTATAAATGTATGAAAAATTTCAACTTCTAAATTCATAATAAAAAAAAAATATTCTCTTTATTTTGACCACATAATGGACTATTTCTATGACACGTAGCCTACCGTTGGAAAGGGTATAAAGGGTTGGACTAGAGAACTTTTTAATACAAAGGTAAGTTCAAAATAGCTTTTAGATTTTTTTATAATGAATTTAGAAGTTTACATTTTTCATACATTTACACATTTTTGAGACTTTGGAAGCTCAAGAATCATTTTCTTTAAACCAATTATATCAAATAATGATTTATTTATAATAAACGTACATTGCAGAATACAACAAAAATTATTTCGTGCTACTACAACCACAAACAAAAAAGTTATGACGATTTAGATAGGAAAAAAAAACATATCTCAATTACCGGGATACTTAGGGAATAGGGTCCAAGGGTGAAAAAACTAGCAAATTAGCCCTGCAATCCTCCAAAAAATTGTGTCGGTCCATGCGCCAAACACCCTGTATGTGCGTGTGTGTATTAACGGGTTATTCCTAGTTGTAACAGACGAAAACAGCTGATTGTTGTTTTTTTTTTAATCTTGGTGATAAATTTCTCCAAAAATGAGGTATTTGAAAAAGTATAATCTGAAGAATACTCTCCAACTTTTTGTGCCAAATATTTAATTATAATCGATTTACAGTCGATGTCCAGGAAGCACTCAAAAACGTCTTTTGCGGTGAGCAATGCCTTTCTGAACCAAGTTATCTAATATAAAAAAATTGAACAGATTTCGCTAGTATATTAGGGAAAGGAACTTTCGAAATATCAAATAAAAAAATGGTGCTTGTTGAAAGTGAGTCTTAATTTTTTTGCGAAAAACATGGGAATTTTTCGTTAATCAAATCGAAAGTGTACATCGGGGAAAAAATCCTCCGATTAAATGCTATAATTTGACATCTAGAAAAAACCCTAACAATTTCAGAAAAATCAATGCTGTAGTTTTCGATCTATTTTGCTCACCGACGTTGAAAGCGTACTTTCGAGTAAAAAGCTTCTAATGTTTCGAACAACGCTTTTAGCATTCCAACAGGCGTCACCCTAACAGCCTATAAATCTGCCAATTTTGATCCGATCACCTTGAAATGTTTAGGGAACATAAGATCACATACCGCCAAAATATGTTGGTTTGGGAAAAAAAAAGTTCGACTTTTGCAACTAGGCATAACCCCTTAATTGTAGAGACTCAAGAGAATTTTTATCAGTACCCTAGTAAAGCAGCGAACATCAGCAGATAACGTCGCAAGCAGTCTCAAAAGAATTGGCGAATCTGTTAGCCTCTTCTCCAGTGTTCAAACTACAGCATCTATTTTGCGTCATATCCACATGTGTAGCCGAAACTGGAACGTTATCGATCCTTCGGACTCACCAGCACCCAGTCCAAAAGCCTTAGTCCCTCCAGGATTGAGACTATCGGAATATGGTGTGTGCCTTCAGAATCAGCTATAGTAGCCATAATAATATCCTATAAAGCTTGTATGGAACACACGAAGCTTTCATCCCTCGCAGTAATTTCAGTAGCCCTCTGGTAAAAGACCAAATATATATAGATATATATTTCGCCAACAGGGGGACATCTTCCTGCCTCTTCTTTGTACCGCTGCTCTTCCTCCTTTCACTTTTGCGACCCTTTCAGGCGACAACCTCTTTTTCTTCGTTTTCTGTCCCTTCTCCATCGAACGAGAAAAGCTCCGTGTCTCGACTTCTCCTGCTCTTTTGCACCGTCTCCGGTGCTTCCATCCTGTCGCTCCTTAACTTTTACTATATACAGGGTGTCCCAAAACTGAATTCGTTCCCTGAAATGGAGGGTTGGGGGTAAAATTCTGGGCCGATTGATATAAGCATGTGTGGGTCTCAGATCAACCACGGAATTATTATTCATTTTTAAAGGCGGGCCAATCAGGTGCGCCCGCCTTTAAACGTTAATAGTAATTCAGGGATTGATCTGAGACCCACACATGCTTCTATCAATCGACTCAGAATTGCACCCCCAAGCCCCCTTTTTAGGGTACACATTCAGTTCTGGGACACCCTGTGTATAATATATATATATATATATATATATATATATATATATATATATATATATATATATATATATATATATATATATATATATATATATATACACACACACACACACACACACATATATATACAGAGTGGACCATTCAACGTGACAACCCCAAATATCTCCGTTGCCTTTAGAGTGGCGAAAAAAATGCTAGAAGGTAATTTGATTGATTTCAAAGGGTTGATACAGTAGTGAAAAATTCATTCTTGTCAAGGTCATAGTTTTTGAGTGCTCAAGGTCATCAATGGTTTTTCAAATGAAAACATGTTTTTTTTTAAATTAAGACGTTGTAGCTGATATTTAAATAAATCCAACAACCTATGATATCATGACCTTGAACTGATTTTTCACCAAAATACACGTGTGAAAACGGGAAATCGTAACGCCACGTTAAATGGTCCACCCTATATATATATATATATATATATATATATATATATATATATATATATATATACAGGCGCACATACACACATTTATTGAATTCACTATTCGTGCAGTTGGAGAAAGAGAACGATCCTTCATTCACAGAAAGTCTTTTGCTCTGAACATTCGTGAATCCCGTTGCCATTATAATCTCAAGTGTATATTCTGAGCTTTGAGGACTTATGCAAAGGCCCTTTTCGTGCCTCCTGGAAGCCTTTATTCATCATGGTGCTTTACCAACTGTGCATGCCTCTGCGCTTATTAAGGGGTTATGCGTAGTTGTCTGAGTCGAAAAATCACTTTTTTCCAAACCAATATATCTTGACAGTATTTCATCTTATCAATGTTCCCTGACAATGCCAAGGTGATCGGAACAAAATTGACAGATTTATAGACTGTTGTGTTGACGCCCGTCGGAACGCTCGGGGCGTCGTTCGAAACTTTAAACGCTTTTGTCTCGAAAGTACGTTTCCAAAGTCAGTGAGTAAAATATCTCAAAAACTATTGCATCGATCTTTCAGAAATTTTTAGAGTTCTTTCAGGATGCAAAAATCGGATCGAATCTGGATCGAAAGATTTTCTTCTGATTTACACTTTCAGTTTGATGAGTGAAACATGCTCATTTTTCGCCAAAATCAAGAGTCTCACATTGAACACACGACATGTTTTTTCAATTTGATATTTCGAAAATTCCTTCGGTTAAGTTTTAGGACAAACTAGTTTACTAACCGAATCTGTTTGATTTCCAAATTATACTTGTTTAAATACCTAATTTTTGTAGAAATGTTTCATCAAGATTTTCTTTTCATAGAATCCCAAAAATGAGTTGTTTTCGACTGTTACAACTAGGCATAATCCGTTAATCGTCCCGCTTCGTCGATTTCAATTTTTTTCACTCCTTTTTTTCATGGCACTGTTCGTTGTTAGTATTTTGGATTTTTCTTCCAAAATGCTTGAGAATGCTTTTAAATTTTCGCGGTGGCGATGCTGCTTTGAAAATATCGATGTAGATGAATTTCGGGCGAGTTCCCTATTTTTCTGGACACTTAGCATTCCCAGTATTTTAAATTTTACTTTCAAATGTGTGTTTTTAAAAATATTTACTAAAATTGAACTGCAGTGATGATTTATTACAGATTATTTTCTTTGCTGGTTCTCCATCGAAATAGCAATAATTTAAGGGATGATCAGGGTGTAAAATTTCTAAAAAGTCGATGTTTTTTGTTCGCATTATCCGATAGTATAATGACGCCGACGGACGCGTTTTCCTCGAAATTTCGTTTTTCAAAACGGTGTACACTCTCAAAGGAAGAGTTTTCAAGCTATCCGTCTCAAATTTTGACACAACATTCTTCACGCCATTCTTCATCTTGCTATGGAGACTTTATTTTAATTTGAAATCCTCCTTTTTTTTAACGAAGTACTGTCGCAATAATAGACTTAATTCGACACTTTTTTTCAAATCGCCGCCGTTTTGTCAATTTTGAATTGGAAAAAAAAACCTCCATAGCAGCTATCATACTGATTAATAATCTTTTTACAAATTTTGTTTTAGATCATATTTACGGCCACAACCGTGTACACCGTGGGGACTCCGTTTTTTCGAAGACATTTTCAACCGTTAAAAAAATGTTTCAAAAATCGAAATAAACGTTGAAAAATTTATTTTCTGTTCTTCATGAGTGCTTTGATTCGATATAAAAAATCCGACTAATTAGCGTATTTGAACCATCGAAAAAAAAATCCCAAAAATCAGGTATTTTTCGACCCGTTATACTGTGATGATCTCTTGAACTCGTCCCGGAAAATCCCGTACGCGCACACGTGTCGAGGAATTGCGTGGCGTATTATTCGCTGGAGATTTGATCGTCGTGGTCGTGTGACGAAAGCTTTATTTATTGCAGTATATAGCGAAGAACGAATCTCAACGAGCCTAGTGGAGGCAATCCCATAAACGTTTCGGGATAACAGGAACAGCGGATTTCCGTACCTAAAGTGTGTCTCGTCACGAAGAGCACTACATCTTCTCCCCTTTCGAGTCTTGGTCGGTGATAAAACGAGCGGATTAAATCTACGCGCAACTGAACCGCAAATCTTTCACACGCCCTCGCTGAATTGCCTCGTTCGAGAAAACGGGCCTTTTTTGTGTCCATTTCGAGTCTCGCTGATTGGAAATCAACATTTAGTGCAGTCGTGCTGTATATTGGAATCGGAAAAAAATATATGGAGGCTAGTTTTTTGACAGGTGATTTTGTAGGTGCCGAGGGTGCTAAATCCAAGTTTGCCTAAAAATCGGGATGTAGGGTTTTGTTTTGGGGGATGAAGGGGGATGGGGTGAACAATGCGAAACTACAACCCCCACGAGGCCGGGAGACAAAATGTTCAGAAAAATCCGGGCTTTATGTTTGTCCGCAGCGCCGAAGTCGTGGAAGTTCATTTTGGGGTTGAAAAAGTAGGGTGAAAATTTCAAAAATCCGTTTTACTTCGATATCTCTTTAGGAAAAAGTCATACCATTTTTGTTTAAATGGGAACGTTGTAGCCCTTGAAAAGACGCGTCGATCGAGTATTTTATCATCACTCTCCAATAATATCTTCACCCCCAAAAAATAGTCGAAGTATTAAAAAAAATTGTTTATTGCATAACTCAAAAACCATCGATTTTTCGGGGATGGTTTAAATGTACGAAATGTAGAGAATAATTTTCTCGATATTTCCATTTCTATGGACCACCCTTGAATTTTGCTTTTCCAACCCGTCTCGGGGGTTGAAAATGAAAAATGAAATTCTGGGAAAACTATTGACCGCACGAATTCGCCTCCGTGGAACAATTTGTAGCTTCAACCCTCAGCTGCATTTTTGTCCACAGCGCCAAACTCGTATCTCGTTATTTTCGGGCAATAGTTTTCCGAGAATTTCATTTTTACTTTTCAACCCTCGAGAGGGGTTGGTAGAAGCAAAATTCAAGGGTGGTAATAGAAACGAAAGTATAGAGAAACCTATTCTCTACATTTCGTACATTTGAACCATGCCAGAAAAATCGATAGTTTTTGAGTTACTCAATAAACAATTTTTTTTCAGATTTTAACAATTTTGTTGCGCGTGAAGATATTATCGGAGGGGGATGATCAAATACTCGATCGACGCGTCTTATTCAGGGCTACAACGTTCTCATTTGCACAAAAAATGTATCAATTTTTCGTAAAGAGTTTTCGAATTAGAACTGATTTTTCGAAATTTCATCCCACTTTTTCACCCCCAAAATGAACTTCCACGACTTCGGTCCTGTGAATAAAACTAAAGCCCGGATTTTCGTGAACATTTTGTCTCACGGCGCCGACCTCATAGGGGTAGTAGTTTGGCATCAATACACCCCCATCCCCCTCCATCCCCTAAAAAAACCTGCACCCCGATTTTTAGGCAAACATGGATTTAGCACCCGCGGCACCTACAGAATCACCTGTCAAAAAATTGGCCTTCCAATTTTCTCTGATTACGGGATTTTTCAGTGACAGCACGACTGTACTAATTAAAGAACGCTTTTTCTTTGTTTTCACTTGTTGAAATTAGACGAATATATTATTTTTGTTTTTATTTTATTTTATATTGCCATGGTTCTCTAGCCGAGCCGGAAATCGGAATTTTTGCCAAAATTTTTGAAAATGGTAAATCGTAAAAAAAAACCCGAAAAAATATCGACGGTATTGTACCATTATTCATTGGTACTTTGCCTACTCTTGCCCTCTTAAATCCGTCCTTCATTCAAATTTCCAAATTATTTTTCTTTCAATGTAAAAGGTAAACGTTTCTAGGACAATAATCAATAATGGAAGAAAATAATTTAATCACATTTTGGAGATGTGTTATTGCTCAAAAGTCTTCAGTCTTCATGGCGCAGTAGATCTGGAAAATCAATGGGCATGATGTATGGGCTTGAGAAACTGATGGGAAAGTTCATCGATAAGCGATCAAAGGCGTTTGCTCTCAGCACATAATCCATCAATACACTGTGTGAACAAACTTGAAAAATGTTTCATCGGCGATATTAACGAACGAGAAGCTTCAAGCGGTATGATTGATGACGGATGAAACTTGTCTGTGGCCAGACGTATTGTTCTTTCTGATTTTTCATCGAGACTCGTCCCATCTGGATTCCTCATCTCCCAAACTTTATTCAATATCATATATCTATGTATCTACGTGTACAACTTTCATCGATTCATTTGGATCAAGTAAAGGTGTTACATATTGAGAATAGACCACGGATGAAATAAAAATATACGAGGTTGCCCCCATGGAAATTTATATAAGCAAAAATATGCTGCAAATTTATTTCATTAATAATTGTAATATATGTGAAATGTATGCCATATATTGAAAATATATGTTGCATATATGTGCCAAATTCTAATTTCCGTAACGTTTTTATATATGAGATGTATAT
This sequence comes from Ophion ellenae, assembly GCA_963210295.1. Taxonomy (NCBI): domain Eukaryota; kingdom Metazoa; phylum Arthropoda; class Insecta; order Hymenoptera; family Ichneumonidae; genus Ophion; species Ophion ellenae. Next base: position 18,638,054 of record OY723391.1, on the reverse strand, counting down.
GCGTGGTATTACTGTATATCAATGTATCATATATCAATGATATATGTAGCATTTACCCTGCATACATACCACATATATTTAGCATATATGTTGCATTCACACTGCGTACATACCACATATATACTGCATAAATGGTACATATATGCCACATATACACAGATATGCGTAGCATATCTGTATATAGTGTTTATATGTAATAGCTTACTGTAACTGTAAGTTAACTTTTTTTAAGTTTAAGATTTAAGTTTTATTAAGTTTAACTGTAATAGTGTTTATACACAGCATATATTTTTTGTCAGGAATATGTATAAAAAATGTTTGCGTCATATATGACGCATAAATGACACATATATGAGTCATATATGACGCATACATTTTTGATATATTTTTCTGACAAAAAAATAGATTGAAAATATATCGAAAATATATGCGTCGTATATGCCTCATATATGCATCATATATAGTGTTTATACGTAGCATATATGTTTTGGTCAGAAAAATATATCGAAAATATATGGGTCATATATGCGTCATATATTTGGTGCATATATACTGAATATATACGTATTATTCTATTTTTCGTCACTATATATGCGACCGATATATATATATATATATATATATATATGTAGCATATATTTTCTGCATATATTTCACATACATAAATTTCCATGGGGGTGCTGCCGAGTTACGACACTCACAAACAATATATCAGTGGAGGGACAAGTGTAGCGTAAAAGTGAAAGGGATCCGGTATCGTATAAGCCCACGAGGGCACACGAAGGAATGTTATAAATAAATAGATAAAGTAATATTTATGACTTATAATAATATTTACTAAAAATGGTTGAGGGGTCTTTTCACTTTAGACGATAAAAAAGGCTATTTTCATGAATTTTTTTGGTAGGTTTATATTATAGATATTGATATAAAAGTTGTTACACTGAATTAATACACTGTCGAAATACATTTTTAAAAGTTATTTATTTAAGTCACTATTTATAGACGAAAAATAATGTCCTAAAAAAATTGTGGGTTTGCGCTGTTGAAATCTCGGAAATGGATCATCCGAAACAAAAAAATTTAACGGTTTTAGATTCAGCATGTTAATAGCTAAAGCGCTTATCGTACGATTGTTGAGATATGAAAAAATAACAAAATGGCGGACTTGAAAAAAAAAACAAAAAATCGCTTTTTTCACCGTTTTTTGACAACAAAAAATAGTAAACATTGAAATCTGAAAAAATTCTTGATATACGCTATAGCAATAGTTTCAAAGATAAAATTTCATCAGGATCGGTTTAGTAGTTTCGAAGATTCTATCAACAAGCCGTCGAAAAATGTGGTTTCGAGAAAAACGCGTTTAAAGTTTGTTTGGGTTAATAAATACATTCAATTTTTTTAAATTACTAAATGCATGATGCAAAATGGTTATTAAATACATTCAATTTTTTTGAAATGTATTTCGAAAGTGTATTTATTAAGTGTAACAACTTTTATATCAATATCTATGACATAAACCTACCAAAAAAATTCATGGAAATAGCCTTTTTTAGCGCCCAAAGTGAGAAAACCCGTTAAGAAGAATGAAGAATTTTAAAAAAGTCAATAGGAATTTCAGAATAAAATTAAATAAAAGAACTAATGTTAATTAAAAATTGGATGAAATAAAATAAAATGATTAAGAATTAAGAACAATCATTAAGGCGTGACACCAACGTGACAGGTAAAAAAATAGATTTCCTTGCATTTTCTCAAAGTATACATATTCAAGATGGGTGAAAAAAAAATCGAGTTCAAATATTCTAAATTTACCAAGTTACAGATGATTTAGTGAGAGCAGGTAGCGCTACGATTTACGGATACTAAACCTTTAAATTGCGTTTTACTCGAAACGACTTTTCTTGACCTGGCCGGAGTCATAACTCAAGCTTTAATGGTCCGAATTTCAATTTAAAAAGAAACAAAATGTCCGTAATTGCAGTAGATATCGTTGCACATAGCCATTCTTTTATTAATTTATTATTTTTGAACCCTCGAATATAAGTAAAAACTTCGCCGAAATTACAGGTTTTTCTAACAGGGGCCATTATGTGAAAAATAAAAAAATCGAAAGAACGGCCACGTATAACGAGAACTACATTTATATAGATTATAGAGCTTTTTTATTTTTATTTTTCAGACCAACCAAGTTATCGATCCGGCCATTGAACCACATTTTTTATACAGAAGCTCTATTATACCACAATGACGTCGTTAATTTTATGGCTCTGTACCCAAAGGGCAAAACAGAACCCTATTAATGACACTCTGCTGTCTCTAGCTTGTAAACGGAGTGAGTTACAGACCTGAAATTTGGACATTTTGTGTAGAATGTTGACCCAAAACTGAATATTGAATTAGAAATTCAATTAAATTATTTTTCATGGGGAGCAAATTTTTTTTTCCCTGGCATGTGGGCTGTCATTTTTTAAACCCCTATGAGTAGAGTACAAATATATTTTTTCTGTTTTATGTTAAAAAAATTAAGTAATGGGGGCTGTCAAAGTTGTCACTTTTAGATCATTTTTGTTACAGGGTCTATCTCAAAAACTAAACTGGGTATGAATTTGGCATTTCTGCATATTATACATCATATACTGTAATTAAACAACAAATACTGAAAACTCCGATTTATAATGTCGTATATATAATAATTATATACATAATTATATAAATATTGAATACATAATACAATAATTTTATAACGAAAATTTATATGAAATTATTGTTATTTAAATATTTACAATACCAAATGACTTATACTTGGAGTCGGTGCCAGCCAAGAACGTAATATTGACGCCAAGGAAGAAACGAGATTGCAAATTTAAAATAATACTGTAGATCGAATATTTCATTCATTTTTCTTCGCCTCCTCTTTTTCTGCGAAAAATGTGACAGTATTGGCAATTGGCTGGTACCGACTCTAAAAATAAGTAATTTCGTATTGTTAATATTTAAATAACAATAATTTTGTATATTTTCATTATTAGCTTACAGTAGGAGTATACAAAGCTTTCTCTAGCTATCGTCACCCCATATGGTTTCGGTTTAGTACTACCTAAGAACTAAGACAGAAAAAAAACATGACCTAATTAAATATCTAGTAAAAAAAAGTTAATTGGTCATATGTACGGAACCCTAATAGAGCGAGGCCCGACTCACACTTGTTTAATTTTTCTATTCTAAATAAAAATTTACACGAAATAAATTCAACGTATACTTAAGGGGTATATACAGGTCAAATTTTCGAAAAATCGATTTTTTTAAATTGTTTTTTTTTCGTAATATACATATATTTAAGTACACACAGAAAATTTCTTGGCAATCCGGCGAATATTCTCGGAGTTACACGCACATTTGTAATGACGTGTCAGAGCGTTCGAAAGTGCTTTTGAAACTTTATACGCGTTTTTCTCAAAACTGTGTTTTTAAAGTCGGCGAGCAAGATTTCTCGTGAAACGGCTGAACCGATCAGTCTCAAATTTTAACACAATCTTTTCAAGTATATTTTTGAGTAATTAATCGAAGGTTTTTTATCTCCGATAAATATTTTCCATTTTATAAACAATTTAAGGCCTAATTTTTTGTCAAAAATCGATTTTTTTTAGAAGCCGCCATTTTGTCAAAAATTATTATTTTGCTTATTCCTTCGATCAATTACAAGATAATCCATTATATTAACGAAATATTTTTGGTTTTTTTTTTTCATTTTAGATTATCCAGTCCAGAGATATCGTGCTCACCGCAAGACGCCTTTTTTTTAAAGTGTTCCCGGAGATCAGCTATAGCAGCTTTCGAAATAATTATTTTTACAAATAAAAAATGTTAAAATACAGTTAAAAGTTACCATAATATGTATACGATTTTTTACGTTAATAGATTTAAATGTCTTCTCAAGAAAAATTCTTGAAAAATCGATCTTTTTGGGCCTCCTGACTTTATATAACCCCTTAATAACATACCTTTTTTTCTAAATCCCTAATAAATAATGAAGTAGACAAACAAATTCTGAAAAAGCTACCTTTTCAGCCCATCACAGTGGTGATCACCCTTAGAAAATCCAAAATTAAATAATATAATTATTACAAATAAAATGTTGATTACGAATCAATGTGAAACAATATTTTCTTGTTTTATAAAGTGAAAAATCAATTTTTTTTCCAATCATTATTTGATGCCATCTTCACTAAAGTTCTAAACATTAAATTGATTTATGAAGTATCTGGATAAAAGTGCTTCCGATTGTATCGAATGAGAATTAAGCACGATTTTATTTTATTTTCCGGATCCGTCCGTTTCCCTCGAAAGGAGCGACGCGATTGCGCAACACGCGAGTCCCTCGAGGATAAAGTGCCTCGAGGGTACGATGAGATAGAGTGTGATAAAGGAATGGCAAGCTATCGAGACGAACGATGTCCGGGAAAGTACATCTGAGCTTATGATCGTGCCAGATATACGTTTCTCCCTGTACATATCTACGTCCTGACCATTGCTTCTTCCACTCGCACGGAAATAAAACCCTGGGAAATCCATAAACGTTCGTGTATATAACGGTTCGGGAAGAGAATCGGAGCATTTTTGTGTTGAATTCGCGTGAGCCCGTGATAGACAAGCATTGTTCCTCGGAAAATCTCCAAATGGTCCACGAAAATCGCGCGAGATTTATTTTTATGGCATATCGAGCGTAACCCCAGAGCGAAAAATTCGTGTAGGTAAAGACATAAGACTACATGCGCACTTTATTTTATCGTCATAAAAAAAAATGCAATTTTGTTAGGGTTTTGGTAGGGCCCACATTCATTTTCCCTAAATGCATTGGGGGCCGAGTTTAGAAGCCTATCATTCGATCAAAGTCGTTTAAGCCGGTCCTCTAGTTTCGCGGGTCGAAAAAATCCATTTTTTTTCATAAATCACATCTACAACATGTGTAGAAAATGTGTGCCAAAGGATTTTTCGATATTCGAAGTGGTTCACAAGTTACGGCCCTGGAACGGAGCAGGTATACGGAGCAGGTATACTTTCAAACGCGTTTTTCTCGAAACACCATTTTTCGAAACGGTGACCACGATATTTCAGAAACTACTGCACCGATCTTGTTCAAATTTATACAGCATCTTTAATATGTTATAAGCCAGCGAATGAACTAGGATTATCATGATTGCTTCGATAGTTTTTTTTTGTACGAGCGAAAAACTTAAGAAAAAATGAGTAAAAAATAGAATGTAATTTTCAAAAGTGTAGAAAAAAGTCAATTTTTGTAATTTAGAATTCACTCTAGTTCAATCGCTAGTCTTAAATATGAAGATTAAAATGCCGTTTGGTTTTTTAATTTCAGATAAGCAGAACAGCCGCAATCTTGGTCACCGTCAAGCACCTCTTTTACTTGATGTCTTCCTGTCTGCCACTGTAACTTTTATTCTATTATATATATTGACTTCAAAAAGAGATTTCAGAATAGGTTATTTTGAATAAATACTGCATTCACAAATTTCTGTTCACCTTTTTGTATTTGCCTGCACGAGATACAAATCATTTTTTCATGTCAAGTTTGAAAAACGTTTAATCTTCAAAACTTTAATTTCCCAATTTCACAAATCGTTGGCTAGAGAGCCAACGTATAGGCTTCGAAAACAAAACACAAAGGCACGTATCAAATAATTACATCGTAATTTTATTTTGTGTCAAGAAACAGAATAGCGAATTTTTATTAAATATTTTATTCACAAATTTCTATTCGCCATTTTTGAATTTGAATTTGAAAAATTCAAAGTCAAATTGAGATTCAGTGACGGCAAAAAGTCTCACAAGTATTACTTGTACGAGACGCAATTCATTTTTTCATGCCAAGTGTCAAAAACGTTTGAACTTCAAAAATTTCATATTCCGTCAGATTACATCCTCAATTGGTCGCCTCATCCAACCTTTTTTCAATGAAGCCACCCGAACTTGAAATCTCTCTGTCGGAATGTAGTTCGCCAGTATTGGGGCGAATTCTCTCGACGCAGCTACGTCTAAGCTCTTAAGGTCCCGAATTTTATTAGGGTTGCCCAGGAAATTATCCGCATGGGAAATCTAGAGAAGCTACAAGGTGAAAATTGAATGAGGTGTCATGTTCTCCATCTCATAATCGAGCAAATTTCTGTCTCCGAAAGAAAGCTCGTGCCGCAAGCTCGCGTAAATTGAAACTCGATCGTGCATTAACGTGCGGGGTGCGAGCCATAATCGTTTTCGTAGCACACGATAATTCTTGTGCATTGATACGATCTCTGAATGTTCCTGATAAAACTAACCTGTGCGTCACGCCCATTTCGTTAGAACGAACGTGCATGTGATACGTGTGTACGTGTCGGATTTACCGTCAGATATTTATATGGGAAATTCCACGCGATTTCACCTACCCTGTGAGCACGACCATTTTTTGTTTTCCTGATTTTTTGTTGTAAAATTGTACCCCATGGGAGGAATATCCACACCAAGTGTTAGATTTTTATCTCTTCTCTTGTAGGAGTTATAATTTGCCAAAAATATCGATTTCGGAAGTTTTGGAAACGTTTAAACGTTGATAACTCCTGAACTAATTGAGATATCGACAAATGTCACTACATAGTTCTTTTTCATTTTGAAGCATACTTTCGTTAAAAAATATGATAAAAATGATCAATTATCAATGTCAACGTTTTTTTTTATTCTAAAGTGAGAACTATTTTTTTTAAGATGATTGCCATTTTTAATTTTTTTTCAAAAAGTTCTCTAAAATAGAGTGACTCATTCTATGATTTTTAAGACTAGTCTCATTGTGGGCCTATTTTTCCTTCTATTTTTTTTGAACTAATGATATTTATTCTTAAATAATTTTTCTTTTAAGAGAAAGAGAAAAATCTTCTAAGAAAATTATTATGCCATTACCAAATTTGCTTCGACAGGCCTGTAACGGTTTAGTTTAAATTTGTGCTGAACATAATGAAATCTTTAAAAAATTTCAATATTTTTTTTTGTTAAATTTTTCGACATTTGTAAAAAATTAGAATTCCTAAAAGATACAAATCTAAAAATTGGTGTGGATATTTATTTTATGGGGTACAATTTTACACAAAAAAATCAGGTCACCCAAAAATGGTCGGGTTGACGAGCTAGGTTAAAAGGCGTGGAATTTCCCATATATATATAAAAGTTAGGTATACAGAGGAGTGAGTCTTGTCTGCGGCCAGTGGTAAGTATGCGTTAAGGAAGGTCGGGTTACAACTCTCAGACACGGTGGTAAATCAAGTTAGCGCTTCTCTTCAATCGAGTCTCAAGAGAACATGCGTTAATATAGTCGTATAGAAGTTCCAATTATCGCTCGTCTCGTACTCGTACGGATTTACACGGGAGAAAAAAATATTAAGTGAAAAATGAAAAGGCCGATTTCCTTATTCGATTTATGGAGTAATTGGGGAGTCTGCATAAGCATTTATGTCCAAAAATATGATAGTTGTTTATTGCACAGTTCAGCAGCCTAAAGTCTCAAATTTAATCTGCAACAAAGATTTCATAATAAATACAGAAATTGTCCGCCTTATGACGATTTTTGTGAAGGGTCAGATTATCGACTGCGCTACGACGCAACGGCGCTTTTTCCTTTTGTCTCATGCTTTTTTTTCGAAACTATTTTTTACGAAACAGTTTAGGAGTATCTCAAAATCTAATCGTCCGATTCACTTTTCGAACGGAGCATAGTTTATAACATTTTCTATCATATGACTGGATGATTTTTCGATTGCTTATTCATTTGTTAATACAAATTATCAAACATTTTTTTTGTGGTTGAAATTGAAGTTTTCTATTCCACAGGTTGCGAATTCCGTAATTTTCAAAATTTAGAAAAATTGTCCGGTCATACGAAGGTTTTATTATAATACTAAAAGTAAATTTTTTTATTGCTCATTTCAGATCAACCTAGTTGTCCGAACCTACACCCATTGGCGATGCAGCAACGGCGGAATTTTGTTCAAATAATAATAACTCCATTTTTTATCAATATTCTTTGATTAAAAAAAACTCGAAGTTAATAAGATTATGTATTAATTGTGTGTAAATTCCGACCTTGTCATCTCAATACTTTCATGGCAGAAAAAAAACTGAAAATCGATCGATTTTTTTGGGCCTCAAGCTATGCAGATCCGCAAATACCACCAACTGTTTCTACATTGGTAACAATATGCAAATACACACAGCAATTTAAAATGAAATAAAAAGTCTTGTGAAACTGAAGAAGATGATTCCCTTGACGTGATTCAAAAAGGCTTCTCGATCGAAGTTTTTTTATCACCCATTCCGGATTTTGAAATAAACAGCTATTATTTTATTTGAATTAAATTAAAGTGGCGAAAAATTCTTTTCGGTAAGGGGGCAGAGAAAAAGGTTTGTTGACATCGATGTTCATTTTAGTATTTACTAAGATTAGTTCATTAAAATCGATTTTCATTTTACTATTTAATAGGATTAGTTTATAAAATGTTTTATTCATTTTACTATTTACTAAGACTAGTTTATCAAAATCTATATTTATCTTACTATTTACTAAGATTAGTTTATTAACATCAATATTTATTTTAATATTCTCGATTTTGAAAAAAATCTGTTATAATTGTAATGATTTTTGAACACAGTAACTAGTAATATTTATAATAATGTACATTATAGTAATAAGCAATTACTATAATCTTTAGTGTAATAATTACCAATTAATATAATAATTTCATGTAGGTGTGAATCACTATTCAAATTCGATTAATTGAAATTACGTGAATCGGAATGCTCAGTTGAAGCTTCTGGGGCTGGGTTAAAATTCGGAACTTAGAATAATCAGAACGCTCAAAACTCCGAAAGAATACTAGCCCGAAAGATCAAAACTCCGAAAGAATTTTACCCGTATGACCACTACTCCGAAAATATGAATACCGTCAAAATAATTCGGCCATGGAAGTTTTAAAAGTTGCAATATTTTCAATAAATCAACGAATTATTTCAAGAATTTTTTTAAATTAAGAAGTGATTTTACGTCAATCTTGAAACTTGTCTAGACAATGGTATACGTTCTACATCATTTACAGTCAACTGTGTAAACTTTCGCTGGCATGATCTTGATGAACCTTCTAATTTCGGAACATTAAAATTAGTAACTTTAAACATGTCAAGATATTGCCAGCGAAAGTCTACACAGTTGACTGTAAATGATGGAGAACGTATAACATTGTCTAGACAAATTTTAAAATTGACGCAAAATCACTTCTTAAGGGGCTATACCAGTGTGATACTTTCAAAAAATCTATTTTTTCTTGCCTTTTTCGACAGTTTATACTATCAAGAAGATCCTGTAAAAATTTCAAAGCGGTTTCTCTAATCATTTTATCTTGTAAAAATCTTTAAACGCGTTTTTCTCGAAATGAGATTTTTAAAATTTGCTGACATTGTAACTCAAAGAGCAATTATCCGATTGACTTGAAATTTCAACTGAGTGCTCTTGAATATATTTACTCTACAATGACGTAGGATATTTTTGATCGGATGAAAATAGCTGATTTGGCATTGAAAAAAACGACCATATTATAGGCAAGAAAACAGACTTTTTTCACAACAACGCCATTTTGTTAGGTTTTCATATTTTTCGAAAATCCTAGGTTATTGTACGGGAAATACCTTCCAGCTTAACGACATTTTTTCCTTTTCCGGTTTCAGCTACTCAATCGGCCGGAATCATGTCAGCAGTGGAGGAACTTTTTTTTTTACGCCTCCGAAGTCAGCGCTTAAGTCACTTATATTACATAATTTTTTCTATGAAAAAATTATGTTATATAGGTCAAATATAGCCAAATATATTCTTAATTTTCCGAAACATTTAATTGAGTACTTTCTTTCCAAAAAACTCCCGAAAATCACCCATATTTTTAGCGTTCACACTGATATAGCCCCGCAATAAAAACCAATTCTTGAAATAATTCGTCAATTTATTGACATTTTTGAAACTTTTAAAACTTCCATAGCCGAATTATTTTCACGGTGTTCAGATTTTCGGAGTTTTGGTCTTTCGTGGAAAATTCTTTCGGAGTTTTGATCTTTCGGAGTTTTGATCTTTCGGAGTTTTGTGCGTTCTGATCATTCAAAGTTCGGAATTTCAACGAGGCCCGATCTTGAATTTCGGAGCATTAAAATTCAGAATTTTAAACCGTCGGAGCATTCAAAGTTCGGAATTTCAACCCGGCTCCAAGCTTCTCAATCGGAACATCGTAATAATGAAGATTTACTATTTTATTCGGCTTTTTTCCTTGGCCCGCAATTTATATTGCATAGATTTCGACGGTATCGTCCCTTGTCGCTGACGATGGGGAATTACGGATAAGGGATCGTGGTAAAAAAGTGAGAGTAGAGGGCAGAGCAAGAGAGGGGTAGGAAAGAGAGAGGAAGAGGGTGAGAGAAAGGGAGATGGAGAAACCCCGACTCGCCATACCAGAATTTCTCATTTAATTTAAAGAACGCTGCCTCTCCATTTCTCGTCGTCGTAGATCCGGAGCGTGAAGAGTAGCGTGGCAAAACCGTATCGACGAGACCAACGACGATACCATCCAGGCTACTCTGCTAATCTAAACTTCCACAGCTTTTTTTCCCCTTTTCGAGCCGTCCCCCTCTGCTAAGCCCGCCCCGCGATCGAGCATTCGAGAGGGTTCTCTGCACAAACGAGAGTCTTGCCTTATTTTCGGTCCACGAACTTTCGAGGCCCTTACATTTCTCGACCTTTTTCCTGATTCTCCCAGGGCGACATTCCCCTCGACTTCTCTCGAGAAAATAAAAACTCCACACGGACGATGGTTTTTTTTATGATCCGTTTTTTTATTTCACTGCGCCATACGAGATTTTGTTTTCAACCGCATCGTATTTTTGACGTCCCAGCGTAATATTTCCAAGCCCCTGACTCGAGCCACCTCCCCCTCGCGAGCCTCGATCGTTTCAACATCGAGAAATTTATCGCCAGTTAAAAAATCAATACTTTATTTTAACCCTCGAACCGAACACATGGGTCGTTCGTATTGTTCTGTAGAAAAATTTTGGGGTAGGGGTAGTTCACTGCCACAGGCTCGCCGGAATCGGTTAATTAAGCTCCTACCCATGTAGAGATTGACCGTCGGGCATGGGACGGGCCTTCACAGTTAGCCTTTCTAGAATATTGGGCCGTGAGTATTTACCAATGAAGTGCCTTTGTAGAAATGATAAGAACGGCCCGATATCGGCCAACAGAGGCAACAATTATTGGGCCAATGATTTAATTCATTGTAGCGGCAATATTGGCGATTGCACTTGGCCCTATGTGGGCCCTCTTAAAGGGCCTATGTAGAAATTGACCACTGGCTCTATGATGGGAATTCACAGTTGGTCTATCTAGAAGTTAGTCTATCTAGAATATTGGGTCGTGAGTTTGTTTGGGTTTGTTTGAGTGCGTGATAAATATTCAACCTATATCGGGCCAACATTGGCCCGAGATTGGTCCTTATGGATACATATTTCATGGAATAAGCTTGAAATAAATTGTGATTTGCGTATATGACCGGTTTCAAAATTGGCATATTGTACTTACTTATGTTGGTTATTTACAAATGCCAATAATAGGCCAAGACTTGATTACAAAAACTGAACTACAAAATATAGACGTTTAATATATGACGTGCCAGTTATTTGCATATTCTGGCACAATATACAGATAATGAATAACCCAAGGCTTAAATAAAATAAAAGCAGGTATGGTCTGACCCACTTAGCCAATAAAGGGCTTAGATTAATTAAATGTAATTTCCCGTATTTTAGCATTGCCGTTTTTAAAATTGGCAAATTTCGATGAACTATCACGGCTATTTATTGGTTTTAACAGATGGGCCCGGATAGGTTTTAGTAATGGGCTGATATTGTGCCAGTTCTCAATTTATAACGGAACAATAATGGGCCAATGTAATTGGCAGTACTTCAGCATCACCAGTTTGAAAATTGGCAAATATTGTTTATCTATCATGACTGTTTAATGAATATAAAAGATGGGCCATGATAGGTTTTAACTATAGGCCGATATTGTGTCGGTTTTCAATTTAGAACGAGACAATAATGAGCCAATGTAATAGCCAGTATTTTATGATTGCCGGCTTTAGGATTGGCAAATTTAGTTTAACTATCACTGCTGTTTATTGGTTTTGAAAGATGGGCCAGGATAATCTTTAGTAATGGGCCGATATTGTGCCGGTTCTCCATTTATAACGGGACAATAATGGGCCAATGTAATTACTTGTATTTTAGCATTACTAGTTTTTAATTTGGCAAATATAGTTCAACCATCACGGCTATTTATTGGTTTTAAACGATGGGCCGATATTGTGCCGGTTTTCAATTTATAACGGAACAATATTGGGCCAATGGAATTGTCAGTATTTTAGTATCCCCAGTTTTTAAATTGGCAAATTTAGTTTAACGATCACGGCTGTTTATTAGATTTTAAAGATGGGCCAGGATAGGCTTTAGGGACGGGCCGATATTGTGCCAGTTTTCAGTTTAGAGCGGAACAGTAATGGGCCAATATTGTTTCTTTTTTGTTGGCTTATACGATGGTCCCAATATTGGCCTGATCGTAACATTGGGCAACTCATGGCAACCTCTACATGGGTACTGGCAAACCGTAAAAATCAGTCAGGGACGCAATCGACCCATCGACACGTTCTGGAAACGTGTGTAAAATCCGATTTCGCGAAAACATTTTTTTCTCTCTATAATTCTGTTCTTCGACTGAAAATATAAATTTTCGTGAAGGTGTAGAATAAATAAAAGCGAAAATGAATGTGAGACCAGGGCGCTACTTCATTCTCTCAAACAAGTGGAATATTTCGGCGGAGAAAATTCTTAGGATGACGTTTGTATCGAAGTGGAAGATCATCAGGAAAATGAAGAGGAATGCGATGAGTTTTCCCATTCGGAAGTTTTTCAATTGATCCATCAATATTTTTAATTTATTTTCAAATTGATCTTCCATGAGTGTCCATTAGGGTGGCACGAATTTGCACTCTATTTTTTCCCTTTTTCTCACCATCCAATTATTTTCTTTAAGGGGCCAGTCCACTTTGACAATTTCAAAAAATCGAAAGCCAGCAAAACTTGAAGAAATCGACGATGATGAGCAATCTGAAGGGATTTTGTACGGTGCAGGAATTGCCGATTGAGTTTAGGTAAGAGTTTTCCAAAGTATAAACGTCAAACGCGTTTTTCTCGAAACAACGTTTTCAAAATCTAGCTCCATCGTATCTCTAAAACTAATAAACCGATTCTCTCGAAATTTGAACCACATATTGTAAACATGATTCGCAACAAGATGAACCTCGATGGTTTTAAAATTTTGATGTTTACTCTTTTTTTGCGAAAAACTGCGAACAAAACGCGTTTTTAATACTTTTTTCGTTTTTCATTTGCTATTTTTTTATTTTTTGATAAAACTTTATATCCGAGGGTCATTTTGTAGCTGGTGTCCTACTGAATTTAATGGACATTGATTTTTTTGTTTCAGACAAGCCGTTGCCGAGTTGTGATGGAGCTACCTAGCCCACCTATTTTTGAGGCGTTACGGTAAACTATAGTTTTTGTACTAAAAAATGAATAAACATGAATTAAACATTTAAAAAAATGTATTTCAAGACTTTATTTATCAAGCTCAACAACTTTTATATTCATATCTTTTATAAAATCCTCAAAAAAAAATCGCGATAATAGCCTTTTTCGTGGCTCCAAAATGGACTGGCCCCTTAAAGAAAAAAAAATTTTCGCGAAAGCTGCGAGCCGTCAAAAAATTTCTAGAGATCGTCAAGCCTCCCAAAAATTCAAATTTCCATTAAAAAATCGATTTTTTTCGTCCACTTCTCACCTATGAATATTACGTTTCATAATTTTTTAATTAACGTCGCGAAAGCTCCGGCCGGCCGATGAATGTTTAGTGGTCGCTTAAGAGCTTCAAAATTTCCAATTTTCGCATTTTTTTTTCTTTTTTCGCGCATAAATTTGACACTTTATAAAATTTTCTAAACAATTCATCCTTTTTTCTTCAGAAACAGATTTTTCAAATTTACCTCACACTTCTAGCTCGTATAAAACGACCTACAATGTTGTTTAGGGACAAGAGCTTTAAAGAATTATTTTATGAGAACAAAGATTATAATTCTTGTGTTAGAATTGTGAGGTAAAATTCTGTTTCTAGAGAAAAAGGGATTAAGGCAGTAGTCTGCTTTACAGGCTTCAAAAAATCGATTTGAAGAAGAGGAAGGATTATTGTATGGCCCGGGGATAGCTGATTAACATCTAATTAGTGTAAGTATCCAAAAACTTATATTTTTTTTTGACCGAAAACTTTAAAGCCCGTTTTCTCGAGTTTTCATTTTCACAAGTTTTAGATAACGGTGCCGGCGATAGCAAAAACAATATATGTCCGATCGAAAAAAATCAAAGTGATCTAGCTTCAGTATTAAATTATCTTCTATTTGAACTAAAAAAGTTGGACAAAAGTACTATTTAAATTACTTGTTTTGGAACTTAAAGTGAATTTTTTTTTTCAAAAACGTGAATTTTTTTTCAAACTTCGAAAAAATTTGGAATTTCATCATTTCTTCGGTATTTTTTTAGTTCATATAGAAAAGGAATTTATAAAAACTAAAAAAAAAATTGGTTCGACTGTTTCAGATGCATCGCACGACCTCCATCATCGGCACCGATTTACAAGTGCAGACTCCAGGCGCCCCAGAAAAATCGTTACAACTTTAAAAAATTTCAATATTTTTTAATAATAAAAATTGTTATTTAAAGCTTGAATATAATACACTATCGTCTCAAAATTTCGTTTACCGCAATCATTTCCTTCCCTTTCAAAAAAATTGCTGAAAAAACGCTTTTTTTCGGCTTCTAAAGCAGACTACTGCCTTAATTGTTTTGAAAATTTTACAAAGCTTCAAATTTATGAGTAAGAAGAGTAAGAAAAGCGACTTGAGCGACCACTAAATATTTATTGGCCGGCTAGAGCTTTCGCTAGGTCAATTTTTAAATTACAAATCGTAACATTTATGGGTGTGAAGCGGACGAAAAAAAAAACAAAAAAATCGATTTTTTAAATGAAAATTTGAATTTTTGGGAGGCTTGAGCGACCTCTAAATATTTTTTGACCGCTCGCAGCTTCCGCGACAACTTTTTTTCTTTAAAAAAGCTAAAATTGGATTGTGAGAAAACGGGAAAAAATAGAGCTTAAATTTGTGCCACCCTAGTGTCCATACTGAATAGCGAAATTCAACCTTTAAAATAAATTCCCTTTTTTAATTCCCGAAGCCTCCCATTTTTTTCTACAAGTTCATCATTTCAAGTAAAAATAACTCAAACGGTTTTTCAAAAGAAATTAATTGACAAAAATTATGGATTTTTCAACATTACGTAGCATTTCCCGCATATTTTTTTGTCAACGATTAAACTAGCAATCGTAAATTGACGTTATGATATTGTTATTGATTAAACTTACAGTTGAAACCACAGAGAACAGCTATAATTTTTTCAGAATTTTTTGTAACGTTTAAGGTTGTTAAATATGTCGCGGAGACCAATAACCCATGTATTCCGTTAGAAGGTGCCGAAAAATAGTGTTCGGTTCGAGGGTTAACAACAAGCGTGGAAAAGAACATCCATTTTCTCCGTTTCCACTTTGCTTTAACCTAGTTCTATTGATTTACAGTAGTGTGAAAAAGTTTTCCTCGCTGTACATAGTGAAATATCGGGACAGATGAAACTATGGAGGGCAGAGTAAAGGAGACCAAGCTGCATAGGGGTGGCGGTAGAAAAAGCGTCCGCGGAATGTAAGAAGTTCAGGCATATTACAATCAGCGTCCATGCGATAACAAGTGGCCAACCAATGTAGGAATAGGCAGACCACAAAGTGAAAATGATCGCGACACTCCGATGAACCCTAAATAAGTAGAAATTCTACAGAAGAAACGAAAAGAACTAATTCATCTATAAACAATATTCTCAAAACGTTTTTCGTAAAGTAATTGCTGCAATGCCGGAAACAGGAGCACGACAATCGTAAGTATTCGATAAACAAAGAAAATAATTCGGACCGGAATTAAATTCCAAACTTTGAATGATCAGAACGCTCAAAACTCCGAAAGAATGCTACCCCGAAAGATGAAAACTCCGAAAGAATTTTACCCGAAAATCTGAACACCGTCAAAATAATTCGGCAATGGAAGTTTTAAAAGTTTCAAAATTTTCACTAAATCGGCGAATTATTTCAAAATTTATTTACTAATTAAGAAGTGATTTTACGTTAATTTTGAAATTTGTCTAGGCAATGTTATACGTTCTGCATCATTTACAGTCAACTGGGTAGACTTTCGCTGGCATGATCTTGACGAAACTTGTAATTTCGGAACATTAAAATTAGGAATTTTAAACCATCGGAGCATTCAACGTTCGGAATTTTAACCCGGCCTCCATGTCAAGATCAAGCCAGCGAAAGTCTACACAGATGACTGTAAATGATGTAGAACGCATAACATTATCTGGACAAATTTTAAAGTTGACGTAAAATCACTTCTTAAAAAAAAATTCTTGAAATAATTCGTCGATTTATTGAAAATTTTGAAACTTTTAAAACTGAATTATTTTGACGGTGTTCAGATTTTCGGAGTTTTGGTCTTTCGTGTAAAATTCTTTCGGGGTAGTTTTCTTTCGGAGTTTTGAGCGTTCTGATCATTCAAAATTCGGAATTTCAACCAGGCCCCAAATAACTCACAGATGTATAAAATTAGCATTAAGTTTAGTGTTTTTCAGTAACAATTATGTTGATAATAAAAAAATTCAATTTACGACAGTATATGTCATATAAAAATTTATATTTTATACACACGGTTTGAAATTTCGCAAAAACATATTAATAACTTTAAATTTTTATACACTTTTTATACTTTACATCATACCTGTACTCATACTGGATACGTTCAATTAATATCGCAAACAAATTACGATTATTTTCCTGTCAAAATAACTCTGGAGTGGAACCTTAATTTTTTACCATTTTTCGGAGACTTAAAGTACCAAGTTTGGACTCCTGTACCTTGACCTCCATGGATGAAACGTGGAGCGTCGAACTTTTAAGTAGATCTATACTATAAAATTTCACGGGTCTAACCTTCGATAGAATTTCATATTTCCCGTGATCGTATTTCGGTAGCTAAACGATCGAACTTTGTCTTTTTAAACCTCACGTGGATAGTTCTGTTTTACGATCTGGTATTTTTAATTAAAGCACATCGTCGCGTTAATCGTAATATGTGTTGTCGAGTTTACATCGTTGGAATTCAACGAACTTTTTTATTTTTATTTTTATCCATTTTCATTGTTATCTAAAATCATGTTCGACAGATTTAGATTGTAGGTTTCCAATGAGGAACGTGAAAAAAGTTAACCGTACCTTTGTATCGTCAAAGAAAAATGGCAATTGGAAAAAAATTATTTTCGTCGCGGTCCAAGGATGCAAACGTTAGTATCATCGTGATATTGCAAAAACCAGCATCAGCATTAGATGCATTTGCTACAGGCTATATGTGACACGTTAAGGGGTCAGCCCACTGTATCAACTTCGAAAAATCGATTTTTTAAAATGGATTTCGAAAATAGAACACTTCGAAAATATTGTGTGGAAATTTCATAAAGATCGGAGCGGTCTAGGTAATATTTTTCGAGTTTATTTGAGAGCGCTCTCCAGTGTGCTTCCACTCGAACTGCGAACTTTAAACACGTTTTTTTCTCAAAACCACTTTTTTTCTCGCTTCGGTGATTTTTTCTCCGGAACTACGGAACCGATCCTTACGAAATTTTAACTACATATTCGTCACATGTATGGCTACTGCTGGAACTAGAATTATTTAAAAATTCCAATTTTTGTCATTTCATAATTCCTGACTTTCCGGTGATTTTAAGTACTTTTCTAACCTAAATATCACTAAAATAAGTCTTGTTTTTGGACACTTTTTTCACCCGCGGCCATTTTGTTATTTTGTCATAAAAATAAATAATTCTAGTTCGGACATTACCCACAACCATACTGAACTCAAATCTTTTTGGTTTTTGTGTTTCAAATAAATCTACTCAGAAATAAAATGAACGAAAGTGAAACGCTTTTTTCGAGTAGCTATGCGGATGCTGCTACCAGGGATACGTGAATGATGGAAAATGAGATTTAAAAAAAATGTATACATTTCAAAAGTCATTTTATAAAGCCCAAAAAGATTTCCATTAATATCTTTTAAAGGCACCATACAAAAAATTCCCAAAAATACCTAATTTTTCAGCCGTCTAAAGTGGGATGATCCCTTTGGCTTTGATATCGAAAATCTCGTGTTAGAAAGGGCGAAGATCCTTCAATTTCACGGAGAGTTCGACATTGCAGTTTTTTTGCCCTGTATAAAATCGAATAGATTTAAAAATCACTTCGAGTAAGAATGTTTAGTGTGAACACCCAAAAAATCGTATGAATTGACAATTTTTTGGTTTTCACCCAAATTCAGTACCGTAAAACGGGGCTACTTTGACATTCAGGGTAACTTTGACAGTTTTTGGGGCTACTTTGACAGATCGCCAAAATACGTTTTAAATGAGTGGGCAGCGAGCCCGCTTGACCTTCTGTGGCGGGCAGCGAGTTCGAAGAATAAACTTGAACAACAATTTGTTGTTCAAGTTTATTATAATGTTGCTAAAGTTGATTTCAATGTTACTCAAGTTGATTTTGATCTCAATGACAATTATAAGACATATTTTTATGTAAAATGTTTCCTTAAGGGAGGCCACCACTGTAACTGCCCATTTTCGACCATTTTCTTTGGATTTTTTTTTTAAGAAAGGAATAAAATCCATAGTCAACAGAGCTTTCAGGTTTTATAACGCATATATTAAAGTATGTAATAAAACAAATTATTTGTCAAAAGTATACAAAATGGCGAGGCACGAGTCACTATATCACTATTGTTTTTCAGCCAACCCTCTCCGCGGCACGCAGTAGAACTGTCGTAAACTCAGTCCCGGAGCTAAGAGTGAAATAGTTTCGTTAATTGTATTATTTTTAGGATTCAAGTACGGGAGGAATTAAAAAATAATTAAAAGAAAAATAGAGACGAGTTTGAAAAAAAGTTCGTTTTTGCGACCGTAATTTTCATCTCAAAAGTTATATATTTTTTACAATTTTCGATTCATCGAAAAAAGCGCTCGCACCTGACGTTAAAGCAGTCTACGAAGCTCCAGTTAAAATTTCAAGTCAACTGGACAAAAATTGTTCGAGTTCCTTCTGCCTTAAGGGGAGATATACACCTAGATGTTCGAGGTAGAGGATTTAGAAGCTATGAGCATTCCGTCGACCGTAGAAGACCTAAACTATGGGCATGGTATCGATGATTCCATGTAAAGTGACAAATTTCATGATTTATTCATTCCCAAATTTTCAAACGCGTTTTTCTCAAAACCACGTATTTCAAATCGGTACCCAACATTTCTCGAAAACCAATTAACCGATTGCCTTGAGGTTTTTGTGGTTATTCTATACACCATTATCTAGTACTTGTCATGGGATTTTTTATCCGTTACTTAGTTTTTGTTTTATAGGCAAAATAATAATTAATTTTTGGCCCAAAAGTCACTATTTATGTTCAAACGTCCGCCGTTTTGTCATAAATCGAGATTTTCAAAATCGGCTATGACAAGTACTAGATTATAGTATCTAATTTAATAATCTTTTTGGTTTTTTTTTCAGATGATTTTTGAAGAAACGCCAGTGGGTACCGAATACGCAGATGTTTTTACGATGCTCCAAGGATCATACAATATCCTTGTATATTTTTGATATTTTTAAATAAAGAAAATTAAACATTTTTTCGAATGTATATACTTTTAGATAATTAAAACCCCAAGCCGAAATGTCAAATAGTTTTCCTTGAAAAAATTCACAAAAATGACCTTTTTTCCGACTCCTGGGTGTATATCTCCCCTTAATAACGATGACCATTTGGTGATAAAAAATCGTTGTTTTTCGTGAATTTCATGTATAATGCATAAAATATTACATTTTTTATCAAAACGATTGCAAAGTAATCCTTAATCTTTGACATAAGTTGCATTTCGATGCCCTGTCAAAGAAGCCCCACACTGGGGGCTACTTATACACTTTAAAAAATGTATATATCAAATTGTGAGGGGGTGGTGGAGCTTGACTTCTTATACATTTGATAGAGAAAGGACATAGGTACTGTTCCATTGGAGAAAGAAAAGTTGGTGTCTAGGATGTTAAAAAAAACGTTACCTACAAAAAAACTTCCAAAACCTGTTCAAATCAGCCCCGTTCTACGGTACGAGCCCTTTTCAATAATGCGCTCATAGACTGTGTGTGTTATATGACATTTACTAGGCTGTCTGTGTGTATGTGTGTCTGGCTATACACACGGTAAGAAACGAGAGTTTGAATTCGCAGAAAGACTTTGGGGGTTGAGACTGCATGCAAAAGGGACGAGCATGGAGAAAGGCACCCGCCGTCTACATTGAAAAGGACCGCGGTCCCTTTTCCAGGCTACGGGTTTCTCCCGCTCCTCTTATCTGACTCCATACCACCTACAAGCCCTCATATCCTTTTCTCTAATTGCCAATTATTCCCTCGCGTGTTCCCTGCCCGTATATATCACCGTGAAACAGAGTCTTCAACTTGGCGAGGCTTTTACACACGTGTGTGCATAATCGAATCAAAGCCGTTTTTTTATCGCTCACGTTCATTCACGATCCTGCATTCGTACGTAACGGTAAAGAAAAAATCTGGTTCTGGGGGAAGAAAAGGAATTATCGGTATTCTCCGAGGAAGGAAACATTATTCTTTAATCGTCATTTGATAATTCATTATCGAAGAATTTTATAAATGCATGTGCTTAAAGTACCAAGGAATAATGTTTGATAAATATTGTTCTGGATTTTTCAGGATGTAACTTTTTAAGGCGTTCCCAAAAAGTACCGATTTTCGGTCCGTGAAATATGTGCCCCGTTAACTTTGGTGATTTGATAAATTTAGCAGAATGCCAAAAAATCGATTTTTTTGGCATTGTCGTAAAGTATAAACTCCTAAGAATATGTTCTCAAAAGCAAATTTCGAAATTGCCAATATTCACATGCTTATAGTGGTTCGAAACGAAACCAGAAAATGCTCGCAGCGAAGAACGAGCTTCGGAAAATCATCATTTCGAAGTCGAGGAAGGCACACTTTACGAGACAGGAATCGCTCATTAATATCACGTGAGTATAACATGTCATTTTACCTCTCAGATAATTGCGGTTGTCTGCAATTGTGCTCAGAACTTTAAGGGATCATCACAATATAAAATTTTCAAAAAATCAATTTTTTTTTGCATTATCCGATAGTATAGACGGCTTTAAAAATTGGACCTGGCATCGCCGATTGATCATAAGTAGACAATTTACATGAAAATTCCGCGCTCGAAACTTTAAACCCGTTTTTCTCGAAATGTCGTTTTTCAAAACGGAGTACACTCTCAAAGGAAACTATCCGTCTCAAACTTTGAGACGACATTCGTCACGCCATTCTTTATCTTGCTATGGAAGCTTTTTTTTATTTGAAATCTTCATATTTTTTTTTAACGAAAAACTGTCGAAAAAAAGTCTAAATTCGATACTTTTTTTCAAACGGCCGGCATTTTGTCAATTTTTGTTTTTAAAAAGGCCAATAGCAAGATAGCGGCTTTTATACTGATTAATAATCTTTTTACAAACTTTTTTTCAAATAATATTTACGGCCATACCCATGTAGAGATTGACCGTTGGGCCTGGGAAGGGCCTTCACAATTAGGTTTTCTAGAATATTGGGCCGTGAGTATTTACCAATGAGGTGCCTTTGTATAAATGATAAGAACGGCCCGATATCGGCCAACAGAGCCAACAATTATTGGGCCAATGATTTAATTCATTGTAGCGCCAATGTTGGTGATTGCACTTGGCCCTATGTGGGCCCTCTTAAAGGGCCTATGAGAAATTGACCACTGGTTCTATGATGGGCCTTCACAGTTGGTCGATCTAGAAGTCAGTCTATCTAGAATATTGGGCCGTGAGTTTGTTTGGGTTTGTTTGGGTGCGTGATAAATATTCAACCTATATCGGGCCAAGATTGGCCCGAGATTAACCTTGAAATAAATTGTGATTTGCGTATATGACAGGTTTCAAAATTGGCATATTTTACTTACTTATGTTGGTTATTTACAAATGCCAATAATAGGCCAAGACTTGATTACAAAAACTGAACTACAAAATATAGACGATTAATATATGACGTGCCAGTTATTCGCCTATTCTGGCACAATATACAGATAATGAATAACCCAAGACTTAAATAAAATAAAAGCAGGTATGGTCTGACCCACTTAGCCAATAAAGGGCCTAGATTAATTAAATGTAATTTCCAGTATCTTGGCATTGCCAGTTTTAAAATTGGAAAATTTCGATGAACTATCACGGCTGTTTATTGGTTTCAACAGATGGGCCCGGATAGGTTTTAGTAATGGGCTGATATTGTGCCAGTTCTCAATTTATAACGGAACGATAATTGGCCAATGTAATTGGCAGTACTTCAGCATCACGAGTTTAAAAATTGGCACATATTGTTTATCTATCATGACTTTTTAATGAATTTAGAAGATGCGCCATGATAGCTTTTAACGATGGGCCGATATTGCGTCGGTTTTCAATTTAGAACGAGACAATAATGAGCCAATGTAATAGCCAGTATTTTAGGATTGCCAATTTTAGGATTGGCAAATTTAGTTTAACTATCACTGCTGTTTATTGGTCTTGAAAGATGGGCCAGGATAATCTTTAGTAATGGGCCGATATTGTGCCGGTTTTCAGTTTAGAGCGGAACAGTAATGGGCCAATATTATTTCGCTTTTGTTGGCTTACACGATGGTCCCAATATTGGCCTGATCGTAACATTGGGCAACTCATGGCAACCTCTACATAGGCAACCGTGTAGGGTCAAAGTGGGAACAGTGGCAACAGTGGGTACACTGAACCTTTTCTGTTTCTCAGAAGTGGACATGTACATATGTGCGTCTTTTTCACATTAGAGCCGCTCTCGGATGCCAATAGGTTTGAACCTGTCTGTGAGTCGCTCCCGCGCAATTCGGTTGCGAGAGGTGATTTTATATTATTTTTGGTGTCAAACGTTGAAAAACCAGCTGAGTTTGCATGTTTTTTGCTTCTTTACCTATCGCAATTATGTTCGAAGTCATTGTTCTCCGGCAATATACAGCTATATTGCAATATTCGAGCATTGTGTTTTTTAACCTAACAAAAATAGAAACTTGTCAGCACCCGCTTTAGGAAAAAAAGAGCGGGTCGCTACACAGTGGCTAAATTTTTCGAGGTACACAGAGGTAAGTCATAACATGAATACTTTCGCTTTGTGATTGAGATAGGTACTGGTACTACCTCATTAGGTAGGTACTCATTGTTGATTAATATTCAGTAAATAATTGTGATTGATCTCATAATATGCTGTATTTTGTTAAGTTAATTTTGCAATAGTTTACTGTGCAATACTCCTCATTATATGGAGAAAGGACTCCATTACCTACACTGAAAAAAAACTCGTTCATCCATCCAAAATTCAGTTGGTTTAACAAAATGTATCTTTAAATGCATCTAACTTGATTTTTGATTGGCATAAAACACGTTTTGTCAATCTAACTGATAGTTTTAGTGGTGTGAACTGTAGCTTATTTAGCATGTCTGAGCAACTGTTAAAACAACAAAATTTCGAGACAACAAAATGCATTTTGCACATTCAACGATTTTCTTTTCTCAGTGTACAAGTGTGCAGTGAATCAACGTAATTTTCTTCAAATTTTACTTGATTTTGAAATTTTGTTTGACTGTGAAATTAGGCATGTTTCACTGTGTACACCTCCAAGTACACAGTGGATCAAATTCCATTTTTTTAAATGGTTATCATCTCAATAACTATTGGGTTAGGCCGTTCAGTGTCTTTTAACAAAATGAAGCCATTGAACACACCTCACGTTTAGTCAAGGTTTAATTGAGATTGTGTGAACGGTTAGGCAGCTATAGACCGCTGAAAAAAATGAGCCACTGATCCCACTGTGACTCTACACCGTGAGGACTCCTTTTTTCAAAGACATTTTCAACCGTTAAAAAAATTTATAGAGAAAAAAAATAAACGTTTAGAAAAATATTTTCTGTTCTACACGAGTGTTTTTATTCGACATAAAAAAATCAGACTGATTAGCGTATTTTAACCATCGAGAAAAAAAAATCGCGGAAATCAGCTATTTTTCGACCCGTTACACTGTGATGATCCATTCAACGCGTTTTTCTCGAAACTATTTTTTTTCTACCTGGTTGACATAAAATCTCGAGTTATATTCCACCAATTGACTTCAAATTTGATATGGACCCTCAGTATATAACTCTCTATCGTTCCTACCTCGGACATTACGAAATTATTATTATTACTATTTATCTTTACTCACAAAAATTGGGCTAAAAACAACTTTTTTCAGACAGTCACCATTCAATAAAAAAATCTTTTTAATCAAGCAAACTGATTTTGTTTCTGTTTCAGATAATTAAGAGCTTCGAAAACATGTCAACCGGTTCAACCCTTTTTTACAGCCATATTTAGAGCCCGATAATCCATCAATTTTCACTTTTTCTTCCAACATTTTTTCTGTAAGTTCTTAAAGGGTTACCCCCACTTGCGATTTTGAAAAAATCGATTTTTTTATTGCATTTTTTTGAAGTATAAGTATCTGAGAATATGTCCTAAAAATTTCAAGTCGATCCGAACAAAATTGACTGAGATATGAGCGTTGAAAGAGAAGAATTCGCGTTGAAAGACAAACTTTAAATGCGTTTTTCTCAAAATGGCATTTCTGAAGTCGGTGACCAAGATTACTCGAACACTAATGAACCGATCCTCTTGAAATTTTGCAGGCTTATTTAATACATAAAAATGTAGTCTCTAGTCGTTCGATTTTTTTTTTCGAAAAAAAAAATGGCCGTTTTATAGGCAAAAAACGGCCGTTTTTTTCGTTAAAATCGAACCATTAACTTTGACTGTCCGCCATTTTGTGAAAAATGAATATTTTTTAAAATCCTTCGATTAAAGACTAGTTTATACTTATATTTGACTAAATCCATCCGCATTTTTTTTTCAGATGATCCACTTCGCCGCAATGTTGGTCACCGCAAACCGTGTATATAGAAACATTATTTCATTGACGGCCATTTGCCACTAAACAATGTAATATTTTTCAATAAAAAAATTACTGAAAGTTCTTCAAGATGTGTTCTTTAAGATGGTATATTGATCGATTAAAAAAGTTTTGTAGTTTTCTTTTAAAAAAATCATGAAAAAGGCCTTTTTTGCGCTACAAGTGGGGGTAACGCCTTAAAACATCAATGAAAAGACTGTGAACAAATGTAGAATTTAGCTTTATTTAGAAGTGTATCAAATATTTTTTTATCAAGCCCGAAAAACCCCTTTATTTAGGAAATTCAGACCTCTGGCCTAGAATACTGCTTCAATTGAACGTTTGGTCAATCTGCAGAATTAGGACTGCAGCTCAAAACCTCTCCAAATTTTTTTCTAATGTTAGTTGTCACTAAAAAATGATATCCCATGTAATATTGTGGCAGGGAAGGCCGAAATTTCCCATAAAATCCATTAGTTATGGGATTTTGAAATTTACTGAAACGGGGCACAAAATAACGTATTTGCAAACATTTCACATTTATGTTGAGGGTGGGGTATTTGAAAATAAACCTTCGTCAGTCACACACCCCCCCACACACACACACGCACGCACTATATACCATGAATTGATTGGACTAAACGAAAAAATGTAAACACCGGATAGTTAGCATTGTAAGGAGAAATGAAAAGGGACACCGCATAATAACATTATGAGAAGGTACCTTCTCATAATGTAATGTAAAGTCAGTATTCACGAAATAATGGAATGCGACGAATGTATTATTTCGCTTACCGATGCTATTATAAAATTTCAATCTGCAGATTTACCGAACGTTTTTCAAATGAAACACGTCCCTGTGTAAATGAATGAAGTGCTCAATCAATGATCGTCTGACCACCAGAAAAAAAATCATTTTGCAAGTCTTGAGACAATTATTGTTCGATCGAGTTTCGTAAATTCGTCGAAAATAATACATTTAAAAATAAAGAGACCTTTCATTGATACTGGGCCGAAAGTTTATTATGCAAATTGTCGTGAGAAATAATCGGCCCAGCTCGTATTTGCTGACACTGCTTCACGCAGTGAAGTTTCGCCTTTGCCTAAGGTCTAGTGATATTGCCTCGGCAAAGTTTGCGGCCGAGGAAACATAAATTTTCCAACAGTTCCGTATGGGCTCTCGTCTATCGACCACAGATTTATCGATGAATTTTAGCTTCGCTGACGAAGGACGTACGGTGCAAACTTGTCCAGCTACATACACGCACATATATATATATATATTGATTTGTTAAATATGTATTTAACAAGGTAGGTATATATATATATATATATACCTTGCCTCGTGGCGGAGGTTTGTGTATGCAGATCTTGGATAGTAATTCTTAATAGGCTTACCGCAGGTCTCGGTAAATCCCTTCGTATCTTGTTAGTTTATGCAACTTTTGACCCACATGCGAGAACAGCGATTAATCGTGGCTTACCACTAGATCCCAAAGGGCTACGTATACACGTTCGCGCAACGATGGATAAACCTGATATATATATATATATATATATATATATATATATATATATGTACCCTTAATTATCGTCATCGATACTTGCGTCCGGTGGAATTGTCATTCGAAAATTGACGATTGAAAAATGATTCTTTCCTTCAAAAACTCAAGGATCTGTAAAGAATTGCCGAGACCGAAAATGTTGCGGACATTAATTTTCAACTCGTTTGATAAATTCATTAGTATGAAAATTCAAGAAAAAGGTGTCAAAAAAAAGAAATACTCCTGTAAAAATTCCTCAGTGCTCAAGGGAAAAAAGACAAATATTTAATCTGAAAGGAAAAAGAGAAAAAATTGTTCAACAAAGTACGAGTGTCCTCGCTTGGTTACAATAACTGTTTGGTATCACTATGAAAATTTTTCTCACGATTTGTTAAACAATTTTTTACTTAAACAATTTCACAACTGTTTAACATTAATTTAGAAAGTTTCCTCATGACTTGTTAAGCAATTATTTACTTCAACAATAATGACTGTTTGGTATTATCACGTTTGCAATACGCGACATCTTCGATATGACTTATTTCAGTCCGATTATTGCCCCATCGCTGAACTCTGAACAAATAAATATTTTTTTCTGAAAACGGATGTGCATCCACAATAATATTGTACGAAGTGCCCTCGAAAAAAAATCACACTAGAGTACGTTGAATTAACGACCACATTCTCTTATATTATGCTACTTATGAGTGATTATTTTTTTTTATCAACTTGGTCTCGAAACTTATTGGTCATAGGCATGCCTGGGATTCTGGTCATTACGAAACCGCAGATTTACGGATGAGATGAGATTACCAACGACGTACCTATGAAAGTACCTATACGTCGCTTTTTAACCTGCAGTTGCGGAATAAATTGATTAATTTTTTTTGACAGATTCAATCAGTGAGGAAGAGAGGCGGTGAAAGAGTAATTATTAAACGAGAACACATGCGGATTGGATGTGAAAGTCAACTATTACGTTTTTGTTCACCTCGGACTCCAACAAACTTGGGGGGGGGGGGGGAATAAACATGTCATAAAATTGAAAAACAATGTATGAAAAAATGGAATTGCGTCACTACATTTTCAATTACCGCGTTGATAATAATTAACAATCATGTTGGAAACGTAAGAATTGATTTCCCGTTGATGTTTACCTCGCTATACGTAGGTATCCGAGCAGCTCTCAATGTCACGGCATTCCAATTATAATCGAGGACTTCCGTCAATAAACCGTTATATTGTTGCGAGTATATGCAGAACGCTCTCCTCGACACATATATCACAGTTGGTCGATTGTCATACCACTTGTCGCACTGATCTCACCATCCGACGAGGTAAAAGAAATCCTCTCCGAAACAAACACGAAGTAACAATAAAATGAAAATCTCTAATAATTTCGATACAGATTCAAAGTCTTCTTCCTCAAAATTCCAGCTTCGGAATATTCTTCTTTCTCAAATTCACATAATACGAAGCTGCGAACTCAGGCGACAAAAAAAACCGGCAGTTTTTCCTTCAACCAATTCAAATTTGCAATTTTTTTTTAACAGAATCTCGACTTCCACTCCTTCGCTCAATCACTCGAATTTCCGCATAATCGCCAAATTCCGATCAAACACACCAACTACCGTCCCAACGAGAATCTTCGGTGGATCGTTTAAAACAGTGATATGTCGTGTTACGTCAAGATTTTTTAAAGCCCCAAATACACACTGGGTCCTTTTCAATGTTTTTTTTTGTTCACTACCATCAACCCCTTTATTTCCGGATATCGTGTTCCATTTTTAGAGTTCCCGAGAGTGTTTTCTTGCCTTCGTTTGTTCCCAGTCAATTTTTGGTGTCACTGGCATATTTTTTTGTCCGTGCTGTGTGTTTAATTTTTTGGATGCACGTAGTAATCGCGCTATATACGCCTTGGTGGATCGGGCACACGAGACTACGTGGTACGTCGGCTCGGGTACTGCGTCCGGGTCGAGCACCTACCTCTGGCACAGTCGTCATCGAGGACTCGACGCAGGCGCTCAGAAAACCACCCCTGAAATGCACGAGCCACCCCCGCGCGGGCGCGAGCCTCGCAACTTTCTCGTCTATATGTGCACCCACACAAAGGTATATGTGTGTGTGAATACTATATATGAATACAGGGTGTCCCAGAACTGGATGCGTTCCCTGAAATGGGGGGTTGGGGGGGTGAAATTCTGAGTCGATTGATATAAGCATGTGTGGGTCTCAGATCAACCCCTGAATTATTATTCATTTTTAAAGGCGGGCCAATCAGGTGCGCCCGATGAACCGTAAGTACTGCTCCGGCGGGGCGCCACTACACGCGCGTATCACTCACCAACGTCCGCCGGCTCGTCAGGCGCACCTGATTGGCCCGCCTTAAAAAATTTATAATAATTCAGGGGTTGATCTGAGACCCACACATGCTTATATCAATCGACTCAGAATTTTACCCCCAACCCCCCATTGCAGGGCACCTATTCAGTTCTGGGACACCCTGTGTATATATATATATATATATGCGAACCCGACGACCCTTAGACCAGAGGCAAAACTAACCAACCGAAACCCAACCCTACCCAGAGCTTGAACGTCGGTGACGTTACACGAGAGTGGCAGGAGAGAAGCCAATTTCGCAGTAATAATAGAGAACTTACGGAACAACGACAAGCAATATCCGGTCTCCATTCGATCGCACTACGAGAGATCCACCTAGTCCAATCCCTACGAGGCCCTATGGGATCCCATAACATTCCGAATGGATTCATTGTTCGATGCAAAATTGAGAAGTATATTTTTATCGAGCTGCTGTACTTTCACACACGTGACTTATGCACGAGTTCATTCATACGAAAAGAAGCACGTGTGAGATAAAGACAGGGCTTCGCGATGTTTTACACTGAGACAAAAATGACTTGAGCTGACTAAGCCCCTCATTGGGGGGGCGGGGGGGGGGGGGGGGTCATGCCAACGAATCGGTTGTTGAAAGAATAGAATATTAGGGTATTTTGAGATTTATTTATTTCATCGATCGAACAAATACTCGGGATGGTAAAATATTGCGTCCCATCACAACATTTTGTTAGCCACCTGTCTATGCATGATTTACTCGATCTAAGTCACTTTTTTCTCTGTGCGTCGAACTACTCGACGTGCTTCGAATTCCATGACTCTGATGCGTGCCGATGCCAAGATTTTTGTGAATCATCGATCAATTTAATTCGAAATTTGTTCATCGTTGCTGAAAAATCCGCTTGGAAGTTCTATCGGTGAAACGTCGTGCCTGCTGCATCTGGAAGGAAACTACGTAACCGATTGAGCATCGATCCTTATGTGTAAAAAGAAATCAACATTTTTCTGGTATTATTCTCATCTTGAAGAAATATAGGGTGTCTCAAAATAACCTGATATTTGAATTTATTGATGAAACGTATTATTTATTCGAAAAGTACGAATGTTTTTATTTTAATATAAGGTACCGACATGGAGGTCATGTGTGGAACACAATATCCGATAAATGGCCACCTCGTCCCTGTTTGCAAACGTTCACTATTTTCAATAACATTTTGGCATAATTGCGGGCTAATTTTATGAATGGTGCGTTCAATTGCTTCCGTGAGCTCCGGAATGGTCTGTGGATCATTAGCACACACTCTTCCTTTCAGTAAATCCCAAAGAGAGAAGTCCAATGGGGTCAAATCGTACGATCTTGGTGGCCAATTCACATTGCCGCGGCTCGAGATAACACCACTATAAAACTTCATCTGCAATAACTATGGCGTAACAACGAAGCAAATAACAATTTCTATGCGTTACTCGATCGTGTAATTCTCCATGACTAAACCTCAATACTTCCTGATTCCAGTTGTCAACCATTAGAACTCTATGATCGCCACAAAAAAAAACGGCGCGCAATTTAACATGCCAGGTCATTATGAGTCACCCTTTATCCCATGTAGAGGTTGCCATGAAAGCCTGCCCTGGCCCATATTTAAAAACTAATAAGCAACCGTGATAGTTAAACTAAATTTGCCAATTTAAAAACTGGTGATACTAAAATACTGACAATTCCATTGGCCCAATATTGTTTCGTTATAAATTGAAAACCGGCACAATATCGGCCCATCGTTTAAAACGAATAAATAGCCGTGATGATTGAACTATATTTGCCAATTTAAAAACTGGTAATGCTAAAATACAAGCAATTACATTGGCCCATTATTGTCTCGTTCTAAATTGAAAACCGACACAATATCGGCCCATAGTTAAAACCTATCATGGCCCATCTTCTAAATTCATTAAACAGTCATGATGGATAAATAATATTTGCCAATTTTTATACTGGTGATGCTGAAGTACTGCCAATTACATTGGCCCATCATTGTTCCGTTATAAATTGAGAACTGGCACAATATCAGCCCATTACTAAAACCTATCCGGGCCCATCTGTTAAAACCAATAAACAGACGTGATAGTTCATCGAATTTTGCCAATTTTAAAACTGGCAATGCTAAAATACTGGAAATTACATGTAATTAACCTAAGCCCTTTATTGGCTAAGTCGGTCAGACCATACCTGCTTTTATTTTATTTAAGCCTTGGGTTATTCATTATCTGTATATTGTGCCGGAATAGGCAAATAACTGGCACGTCATATATTAATCGTCTATATTTTGTAGTTCAGTTTTTGCAATCAAATCTTGGCCTATTATTGGCATTTGTAAATAACCAATATAAGTAAGTAAAATATGCCAATTTTGAAACCTGTCATATACGCGAATCACAATTTATTTCAATGTTATTCCATGAAATATGTATCCATAAGGACCAATCTCAGGCCAATCTTGGCCGGATATAGGTTGAATATTTATCACACCCTCAAACAAACCCAAACAAACTCACGGCCCAATATTCTAGATAGACTAACTTCTAGATAGACCAACTGTGAAGGCCCATCACAGAGCCAGTGGTCAATTTCTACATAGGCCCTTTAAGAGGGCCCACATAAGGCCAAGTGCAATCATTAACATTGCCGCTACAATGAATTAAATCATTGGCCCAATAATTGTTGGCTCTGTTGGCCGATATCGGGCCGTTCTTATCATTTCTACAAAGGCACCTCATTGGTAAATACTCACGGCCCAATATCCTAGCAAGGCTAACTGTGAAGGCCCGTCCCAGGCCCAACGGTCAATCTCTACATGGGATACAGGGTGTCCCTATTATTTCTGCGGCCCGAAATAACTCGGTAATTATCGACGTCACAAAAAAATGTTCCAGACAAAAATTGTACGATTTGAAGCGGGTCATCAAATGCGACGAATTTTTTTTTATTTCGTTGGAGGCGCTGATGCACAGTGAATGTCTACTTTTTTAGAGGGAAGAGTACATTTTTTTCAACCATCTCGTGGAGCACCTCAAGCAGCATAAAAAATATTATGGGGTCAAAGTCGTTCAAGGTCATTCAAGGTCATGTATTAAAATGAAATACAAATCTGAATATCTCGGATCACTACCAAATATTTAGTAGTGATCCGAGATATTTAGATTTGTATTTCATTTTAATACGTGACCTTCAATGACCTTCAACGACTTCGACCCACTGGTATTTTTTATGCGGCTTAAGGTGCTCCACAAGATGGTTGAAAAAAAATGTACCATTCCATTTAAAAAAGTGGAGGTGACCGTCACTGAGAGTCAGCGCCTGGAACGAAATAAGAAAAATTGGTCGCCTTTGATAGTCCCCTTCACACCACGCAACTTTTGTTTGGAACATTTTCTTGTGACGTCGATAATTACCGAGTTATTTCGGGTGGCAGAGATAAGAGGGACATCCTGTATATAACCGATTTGTTGTCGATCCTTACGTGAAAAAATGCAATTTGTAGTTTTCTCATGATGTACTCTCGTTGACGTTCAGAGAAACTCGAAAGAATTGGGCATTGAGAAGCGACGAACATTTATTAAAAGTTGATGACAAACCAGTCGAGTTTCAGGAAAAATATTGCGAAGCAATGAAAAATCTCGTAATTGATTTTCATCAATCAACCATCATAGACGAAAGTAGTATTTGTAAATCCAAGTTCTTCATTAAGGCGGGACACCACTGTGCCGGGTCGAAAAATCTATTTTTTTTTGCAATTTCTCAAAGTATACTTATTCAAGAAAATGTAGAAACAAATTCAAGTGAAAAAGTTGAAAACTGATCAAATTACAGACGATTTAGTGAGAGCAAGGACCGCAACGGTGTACATATAGCAAACAATAAAACCAAATAAAAACAAAAAAATTCCGTAATTGCAGTAGCTATAGTTGTACGTAGCCGTTTTTTTTATTTACAATTTTTTGAACCCCCGAATATAAGTAAATATTTCGCCAAAATTACACTTTCTTTTTTGAACACCCGTCATTTTATGATTTTTTTTTCTTCGAAAAATGGCCCAGATCGAGAACTACATTTATATAGATTACAAAAGTTTATTATTTCGATTTTTCAGACCCCCATTGTCAAGTTATCCGCCGTTGGACCACAGCTTTTACACTGCGCCTCTGTTATACCTTAGAAACATTGTTAATTTTTAACTTTTCAAAACAAAAATTTACCCGAAATAAGTTCAATATATGCTGAATAACATACCTTTTTTTTCAAAATCCAAAATAAATAATCTAGTAGACAAATAAATCGAAAAAAAACACCTTTTTCGACCCGTCACAGTGATGCCCTTCCTTAATATCATTAGAAGAAAAACGTTTATGAATGAATTGTTTCTTAAATACTGAAGGATGAAATACCAATATTTCATATACAACCATCATCTATGGGAGTGATTATATATATATATATATATATATATATATATATATATATATATATATATATATATATATATATATATATATATATATATATATATATATATATTAGGGTGGCCCAAATTTGAGCTCTATTTTTTCCCCCTTATCTTACCATCCAATTATCTTCGTTACAAAAAAAAATTGTCCCGAAATCTGCGAGCGGCGAAAAAATATTTAGAGGTCGCTCAAGGCTCCGAAAAATTCAAGTTTTCATTAAAAAATCAATTTTTTTCTTCATTCCCTTCTCACCCATGAAATTTACGCTTTATAATTTTTAAATTAAGCTCGCGGTACCTCTAGCCGGCCAACGAATATTTAGTGGTCGCTCAAAAGCTTTTAAATTTCCAATTGTCACGAATTTTTTTTTCTCTTCTGACTCATAAATTTAACACTTTGTGAAATTTTCAAAACAATTAATCCTTTTTTCTTTAGAAACGGGTTTTGTAAATTTACCTCACACTTCTAACACGATAAAACGAGGGACCTATAATTTTGTTTCCGGACAAGAGCTTGAAAGAATTATTTTATGGAACAAAGATTATAATTGTCGGGTTAGTCGTGTAAGGTAAAATCTATTGTTAAATAAAAACGATTAATTGTTTTTAACATTTTACAAAGCGTCGAATTTATGAGTGAGATGAATTTTAAAAAATTGACGAAAATCGGAAATTTCCAAGCTCTTGAGCGACCACTAAATATTCATTAACCGGCTAGCGCTTTTGCGAGGTTAATTAAAAAATTATA
This sequence comes from Ophion ellenae, assembly GCA_963210295.1. Taxonomy (NCBI): domain Eukaryota; kingdom Metazoa; phylum Arthropoda; class Insecta; order Hymenoptera; family Ichneumonidae; genus Ophion; species Ophion ellenae. The sequence continues at coordinate 18,603,517 of OY723391.1, read as the reverse complement.
AAGCGTAAAATTCATGGATGAGAAGTGAACGAAAAAAAAATTATGGTTTATTGAAACCTTGAATTTGCCTTGAGCGACCTCTAAATATTTTTTGCCCGCTTGCAGATTTCGCGACAATTTTTTGTTTTATTTAAAGAGGATAAGTGGATGGTAAGAAAAAGGAAAAAAAATTGAGCTCAACTTTCGGCCACCCTAATATAGCGGCCAAGCATTTGGCCCTAATATATACATATATATACATTAGTGGCCAAAAGTTTTGGGACACTTCAGCTAATTGCAAAACTTTCGATCACTTTGGATGATTGCAAATTTATATTAGGATAATATAATTCCCCATACAGAGCTATAAAGTATCTTCGTAAAATGATAAATAAAATGAACTATATTATTCTAACATTATT
>OY723391.1:18562092-18602916 GCA_963210295.1 Ophion ellenae | reverse complement strand
GGAGCTGAAATTTTGCACAAACCTTTCTTTTAATATTTTAAGACAACCGTTAAAGGGATTTTCGACGACTCGCAATAGTTTTCGAGATATTAAATTTTTAAGTTTTTTTAAGGGCAAGGTTCCGACCCCCCCCCCCCCCCCCCCCCCCGATCGAGCTGAAATTTTGCACAAACCTTCCTTTCAATATTTTAAGGCAATCCCTAAAGGGATTTTTGGCGACCCACAATAGTGTTCGAGATATTGAATTTTATAGTTTTTTAACGAGCACCGACTATATCTATATCTGCTACGTCTTCGTTCATACCTATATAGGTTATCGCGCTCTCCGTTTTATCCAAACAAACCCAAACCCAAAAATTGTTGCTCGCCACCAAAAATCCCTTTAGGTGTCGTCTTAAAATATTAAAAGGAAGGTTTGTGCGAAATTTCAGCTCGATCGGTGGGGCGGGGTGGGGGGGGGGGACTCACCCCACCTTATTTGATAGCATCCTGACCCTTATGTGAGGCCTACCTCGGCATTTAAAAAGTCTAGCATGCTAGGAAGTTTCCTAGGGAAGCATTCTAGAAAGGAAGTCCGTCTAGGGAACGGAACTAGGTTTCCTTCTAGGGAAACAATGAAATTTGGCAAGCGCGAACCAGTCATCCGCTTGCTTTGAGTAAAATAAAAGTTTGGGCGCTCCAAATGCCGTAACTTCAACATTCGGTTGAAATTTTTAATTTTGAAAAGCTTAAAATATTCTCAAAAGTCCAGGCTAAAATGATATTGAACGAAAAAAAAGATTGTATCCCTTTGCCTATATAAGGCCTTAAGGGAAGGCACCACTGTGCCAGGCCGAAAAAGGTAAATCTTTCCGATTTTTTTTTGTCTACTAGGTTATTTATTTGGGATTTGGAAAAAATATACAATATTGAGCATACATTGAACTCATATCGTGTGAATTTTTGTTTCTAAAAATAAAAAATTATCAACGTTATTGAGGTATAATATATCGGTATAAAAATATGGTCCAACGGCCTGAAAAGATGGTCTAAAAAATAAAATTTAAAAAGTTTTATAGTCCATATAAATGTAATACTCGTTGACCGTAGCCGTTTTTTCGAAATAAAATTTCACAAAACGGCGAGTGGTGAAAAAAAGTGTAATTTTGGCGAAATATTTGCTCATATTCGGGGGCTTAAAAAATACGAAATGAAAAAAAAACGGCTACGTACAACGATAGTTACTGCAATTACGAAAATTTTTATTTTTTTCAAATTGAAAATCGGAAAATTATAGCTAGATGATTCCGGCCAGGTCGAGAAAAGACGTTTCGAGGACAATGCGATTGAAAGTTTTAGTATTCGTAAATCGTTGCGCTACATGCTTTCACTAAATCGTCTGTAACTTGGTCAATTTTCAATATTTTCACTTGAAATGTTTTCCACATATTCTTGCATATATGAAATAGACTTTAGTCATAGACTTTGAGAAAATGCAAAGAAATCGATTTTTGGACCCGTCACAGGGGTGTCCCGTCTTAAGGGGTTAGGCCACAGTGACGAGTATAAAATCATATGCGAACTTACCTATTTTTTTCGTATGAACAAGTGATTCACTCATAAAATTAATTACACATCTATTTAGTATGAATATCAAGCTGTTACAATGTTTTTTTTTCGATTCACAAAATGGCCGACTACTAATATTTTCTTTTGTTATCTTTTTTTTAGGTGCTCTGCGGCGTGACATTTAGCATCCACAATTTTTAACCTAGAACAAAAAACGAAAATTCTCGTCAATCTACATTAGAATACCTAGAGAAGTACGTATGGAATTAAAAAAATATTGTTTTATTCAAAAGTTGTAGGTATTTGAATGAATTTTCAGTGAAAAATTTCGTATAAAACTGCTCATAAAATGAAAAGTTTTCGATTAATCAGAAATTCCGTACGTACTCCTCTGCGAAATGCAATTGGGAACATAACTTTTAAATTTGAAGTAAATCGAGTGAAAATTGTTGAAGTTATTTGTCACGTCAATTGGAAAAAAGCTGTTTAGAGAAAAACGCGTTTAAAGTTTTAGGTACTCTATGACCGTGCCAGAGGTGGGCTTACGTTATACGCTCAAAGTCGGTGAAAAAAAAATGTCCTGCTATAAATCGAAAAGTAACGTATTCTTATGATGATAAAGCACCGTTTTAGCGAAAAGAATCGTTTTTTAGAAAATTCTACTGTGGCCTTACCCCTTAAACCAATGAATATTTCACTCCGACAAATTACGATATGGTGAAATTCGATACTATTCTTGGAGTAAATAAAGAAAAAGTTGTTTACGACGTTCGAGAACGACGCAGTCACTTATTTTCATTAATCAATGTTTTTCCATTTCCACATACGAGTTACCATGGTCTTATATCAACGCAAATATACGTAGCACATGGTTATGACTGCCTAAAATAATTTGTGGAGTAACGTAAAAAACTTGGTTGCATTAGGGTCCCCCTCTCTCTCTTTCTCATTGGCACACACACATGCACGTAATTCTCGCACATTTCCAATGTGACGTTATATGGGTCCCAATTAGATGTATGGCGTGACAAAAGGTGGAGATACGCTTGCATTATGCGTGACACTCTTGTTTTCACCTGGTCTCATCATTTTGTCACACTGTATGAATACAGGAACGGATTGACGATCGTACGTAGCCTCGCTGTGTAGAGAGAAATAATTTACGAACAAATTTCGCGATAAAGCCCGAAACAGTCGTCGAAAAAACATTTTTTCGTATAGATACTCGTCATTGATCTCCTGACAGCGAAGGAAACTATTGACAAAATCATTGGCACCAACTTTCTTTTTATTCAGACTCGCTTCATATCACATTCAAAGTGTCGTCTCGTTAGTCGAGTCAGAAAATACGAGGATCGAAGAAATTTTCATCATCAACGGGCTACATCTGCATAGGTGGGTAAAAAAATGCATTTTCCAAAAATTAAAGGCCCTAGGCAACTCTAGAATTTTCCAAAAATCGATTTTTTTGTTGAAGAGGTACCCTAGTACCTATAAAATTATATTCCAAAAGATTATGGGCGTGAAAAATCTCTAAGTACTCGACTTTCGATTTCGATTTTCCCACTTGCGATTTTGAAAAAATCACAAGTGGGAAAAAATCGCAATTTATTTTTATTGCATTTTTTTGAAGTATAAGTATCTGAGAATATGTCCTGAAAATTTCAAGTCGATCGGAATAAAATTGACTGAGATATGAGCGTTGAAAGAGAAGAATCCGCGTTGAAAGAGCGTTGAAAGAGAAACTTTAAACGCGTTTTTCTCAAAATGGCATTTCTGAAGTCGGTGACCAAGATTACTCGAACACTAATGAACCGATCTTCTTGAAATTTTGCAGGCTTATTTAATACATAAAAATGTAGTCTTTAATCGTTCGATTTTTTTTCTCGAAAAAAATGGCCGTTTTATAGCCAAAAAACGGCCGTTTTTTTCGTTAAAATCGAACCATTAACTTTGACTGTCCGCCATTTTGTGAAAAATGAATATTTTTTAAAATCCTTCGATTAAAGACTAGTTTATACTTATATTTGACTAAATCCATCCGCATTTTTTTTTCAGATGATCCACTTCGCCGCAATGTTGGTCACCGCAAACCGTGTATATAAAAACATTATTTCATTGACGGCCATTTGCCACTAAACAATGTAATATTTTTCAATAAAAAATTACTGAAAGTTCTTCAAGATGTGTTCTTTAAGATGGTATATTGATCGATTAAAAAAGTTTTGTAGGTTTCTTTAAAAAAAATTCATGAAAAAGGCCTTTTTTGCGCTACAAGTGGGGGTAACGCCTTAAACGCGTTTATCTCAAAATTACATTTGTCAAGTCGGCCGAACTCATAACTCAAACAAATTTCAACCGATTCACTTCAAATTTTAACTCTATATTTAGAATTACATTTTCTATGGCACTACGTAAGATTTTTTTTATTATATTGCATAATTCCTTTTTTAAAAACAATTTTCTGGCGATTTTCTCATGGCATTTTATACTTTTTGTTTTAGAAATGCGCCATTTTGACAAAAAACGATATATCAAAAAAATCCTACGTACTTCTATAGCTATTCTCATTTATAATCGAAAAAACTTTAGTGTCTCATCATAACTCAAAAATAATAGGAGCTGTTGGTCTGGCCATAAATACTATATAATGATAAAACCCCTATTTTATCATTTCGGTTTATTTTATAGTTTTGCTAAAAAAATCATAAAATATTCCCTTTTTGGCATCCAAAGTAGCCTAAGGTCTCACACGCGTTTTTCTCGAAGCACCGTTTTCAAAGTCGGTGGACATGATATCTCCTGAACTACTCGATGGATTGTTCCTAAATTTACAGTAAATACGATGAGAAACATATGAAGGTAATCGAAGATCTCACTTTTTTTTAAATCGATCCTCATTTTTTAATAGTTACGTAATAATGACGACTTTTTTCATCGCTTCGGGTCCATGGGACCCAGGCGTTTTCAATTGTCATAAATAATAAACTAATGCATTGAGCGATATGGAAAAAATAGTAAAGTATAATTTGAACCTTGTTTAATACAAGAATATTGGTTAGAAATCAAAAATTAAATTTTAAATATGCAAAAAAAATTATGTAAAAAAAAACTCGTGAAAAATGACTTTTTTTTACACAAATTGCTGTAAGTCTTGTAATTATTGACAAAAAAATGGTTTTATAATCTGGAAACAATGTATTTTGAAATAGACATAGCGGTTTCGGTGGACGTTTCAAAAAGGATATTTATTTCATCCAACGCACGTGCAATATAGAAGGAAAGAATGAAACGCTTACCCATATAAAAAAAAATTATGTATTATTGGGAACAAAAAGTTGTACGGCATCAAAATAATTTGAAATATAAGGGCCTGGGTCCCGTGGACCCAGTGTGACTATTAAGGTTTAATATATGTACCTTCGTGTTGAAAAAATGCGTTTTATTTTGACCGTTTCCCAGAAAAAAAAACGGAATTTGGCAACTTTTCGGGCCTCTAGGTAGAGTCTAGGTAGCTCCTCAAGAATAAACGTCTTGCACTGAAAACAACCGTACGCGTCTTTTTTTTTTTTCAACAATGCGTCAACGCAAGACCCGACGACGTAAAACGGCTCGAAGCAATTACAATTACAGTGGCAGAAATAACAACGTCAAAATTGAGAAATTTCTCTCGCGATTCGTCAGCCGCGTGTTGTGCATATATCCCTGAAGGGCGTACTAGGCTCGCGCGGTACCTCATGTATGACCAGGATATAAATGGTGAAACTCGGCAAATTCGAGAGTCACTCGTCTGCGATCGTTACGACTTCGCGTACACGGACTATGTCCTAGAATTGCCAAGCTAATTGCACTCGAAGTAAATGAAGTACGAAACTCAAATTTGATACAAAGCAAACCTCCGATTGTCCCGAGTAGCCAATAGGAAGAGAAAAAGCCAACATTTGCCAAATGACTTGAATGGCGATATTCAATATGTATGTGAAATGCGCGTTGACGATTTTGCTCGCTGCTTCAACGATCGGGAGTACGTACTCGGTAACCGCGGACAAGCCGAAATACGAATTTGTGAAACCTTCGACGGTTCCCGAACTGCCGGAGGAGAGACGTTCCGCTACTTTTAAGGAACAGCCACGAGTACCGGATAGCGAAAAAGATCACGATCGCGAAAAATCGGATCGTCTCGATAGTGAAAAAACGAAGGATTCGGCTCGACAAGACAAACAGAGCAGGACCATTTTATCGACGCCTGGGACTACGGACGGTGCAGATAAGTTCGCGAATAGAATCTTAATTACGATCTATCGAGTCGTTTTAAGGGGGAGATACCATTAGCCGAGGAAAGGATGGCTTTTCATGATTTTTTTTAATGAAAGATTTCTTTACGAGTTTTTTTAATGAAGGATTTTTTTACGACTTTCTTTTTTAATGAAAGATTTCTTTAGGATTTTTCTTAATTTAAGGATTTCTATACGATTTTTTGAATAAAGGATTTTTTTACGATTTTATTTTTAATGAAAGATTTCTTTACGATTTCTTTAGGATTTTCCTTAATTTAAGGATTTCTATACGATTTTTTGAATAAAGGATTTTTTTACATTTTTATTTTTAATGAAAGATTTCTTTACGATTTCTTTAGGTTTTTACTTAATTTAACGATTTCCTTACGATTTTTGAGACTCAGCGTATGTTTTATTACTACTTTTGGCTGCTCCATGGTATTTAAAAAAATGATTAATCTTTAAAAATGACGGAGGTATGGCACGATCTTCTGAACCGGTTGCGGCGAATGTTGCCAGACGGCGTGACACGTAGCGTCGGCGGAATTAATCTGAACAAAAAAACCAACGAAGATCTTTCTTTCGTTAATACTCAAATGCAGAATATGAACCAAGAAAAAATAAGAAATGTTGAAAATCGATGAAATGGTACGCTTTGAACCAAAAGATTGAATTTCTCGAAAAAAAATGCCCACATTTTGCAATATAAAAATACCCAGCTTTTTAATTTTCATAAACATTTAGGATTATGTTTTACAGAATAAGTTTAGAAAGATTCATAGCAAATTTCATCAGAATCGGTCGATTAGTGTTTTAGCTATACGTCAGTTTTGAAAGTGCAGTTTAAAAGACCGTGACATACCTCCGCCATTTTTAAAGATCAATGAAAAAAAGGTAGTAATAAAACATACTCTTGTCTCAAAAATTATGAAGAAATCATTCTTAAAAAAAATCATGACAAACAGCAAATTTTATCCTCGCCTAAAGGTATGTCCCCCTTAATGTAATAATTAGAAAAATCGATGTACGACTACACGACCCTTCTCGATCCTTGTAAAATCATTTTCGCTTTTAGTGTCGTTATCCTCGAGTGAAAGTATTTGTGCGACAATCCGAAAGATCTTGAAACGAAGAGGGTGTTTATCGAAATAATTTTCATCTTCAAGCCCTCATTGCTGTGGATCGAGGTACGAGAATGGTCCCCCGAATCGACAAGACTCAGCTAACAACGGTGGTCTCAGAGCTTCGGCAGAATTCGGAAGATATCCGTCTCGTTATGGCAGTCATCCAGAAGACAGGTCACTAAAAGCTCTCCATTCTTCGCTTCATTAATAAGCATCCGTGGGCTGGCTGTCGTCCAACAAGACTTGCAACGTTCAATCATTTCTTTCTCATTGAGGTCGACCTTCCATTGCTTCTTTTGCGACGATGAACTTTTTCTTTCGTAATGAGAAGAAAACCTCTTTCTCAACTCAACTTTTGCAAGTCAAATTGAACATTGATACGAAATGGAATACAGTATTTTTCAATACGCCCGTCTATTTGTAATTGACTAATTATTGTTTTTACTTATCTAGCTTATGATTGAATTATATATTGAAGTTATTAGAAGATGCAATGGAGTATTTTTCACCGATTGCCACTTTGTTCGGGCTTGTTTTCATTCTAGTAGACATGGATGGCAGAGCTTCAATCCTGGATCTTCGGGGAGACGAGGAAGCGTCGCACCTCCTTCTTCGTCGGGATCAGATTTATATGGAGGCGGCTCGGGAGGCGACAGGTAAAGCATTTGCCACATTCATGGTATACTCAATTTTTTTTATAACCTAAATGAAACAAAATGGAAGAAAATTTAGCAATACGCGATCAATGGGTCATTTTAAGAACCACCAACCGTGAATAAAGACACAAAGGGCTGAATCTGATTGAAAACAATGTTAATGCTACAAAGAAGCTGATAATCAAATCTCAAAAGTGTTGATCAAATATTCAAAGTTTTCGTATTTTGATCGAGTGCCTTGATCTCTTAGAGACACAAATTCGTTTAGTAGGGCAGCGTGATCTTCAAATTCATCATCGCCAAAAATACCTAGTTACCTTTTGTAACTAACTTAAAGTGACTCTGGTTACTTTTTGTAACTAACTCAAAGTGACGCTGGATACTTTTTGTAACTAACTCAAAGTGACTCTGGTTACTTTTTGTAACTAACTCAAAGTGGATCTGGTTACTTTTTTGTAACTAACTCAAAGTGACTCTGGTTACTTTTTGTAACTAACTCAAAGTGGATCTGGTTACTTTTTTGTAACTAACTCAAAGTGGCTCTGGTTACTTACTGTAACTAAATCAAACTGACTCTGGTAACTTTTTGTACCAAACTGACCGTAACCACCTAGTTACTTTTCGTAACTAGCTCACAGTAACTCCCTGGATATGTTTTGGAACCGAAGCAAAGTAACGAGCTAGTGATTTTTTCTTAGCAACTCGAAGTAACCCCCTAATTACCCTTTGGGGATGATAAAAAGTTACTAGGGAGCTACTTTTCAGAGACTGGGAGAAAAGATGAGGCCATGGTTACTTGACTCCCTGGTTACTTTTCGTGACTAATTTAATCGTGATCGCTAGTTACGTTTCGGGGATGACGAATTAGTTACATTTTAAGGGTGACAGAAAGTCACTAGGGCTGTACTTTTCGAAGACTGAAGACAAAGGTAGGTCCGCGGTTACTTTTAGCAACCAAATCACTGGAACTTTCTCGTTACTTTTTGTAACTAACTTGAAATAACTCTAAATAATGTTTGTAACCATTCCGAAATAACTCCTTCCTTACGTTTAGCAACTGAATCACTGGAACTTCCTGGTTACTTTTTGTCACTAACCTAAAATAACTCCCCAAATAGTGTTTGGAAATATTTGGAAATAACGCCTTATCTACTTTTTGTAACTAACTCAATCGGCATCCCTAGTTACTTATCAGGGATGAATGAATTCTTTATTTTTGGGAATAACGGAAAGTAACTAGGGACTTTCTTCCCGGAGGCTGCGGGAAAAGGTAAGTCCGTAATCTGTTTTTGTAACCAACTTATAACAACTCTCTAGATCATTTTTGTAACCATTTCGAAATTACTCTTTACTTACTTTGTGTAACTGACCTAATCGGCATCCCTGGTTACTTGTCAGGGATGATGAATTAGTTATTTTTTGGGGATGATGAGAACTAACCACGGAGTTACTTTTCGACAAAGGTGGGCAAAGTTACTCCAAAAATTAACTTCGCTGATCGTTATTATGCTACTGAAAAGCTTAAATTCGTTAATCGTTGAAGCATTAGTTTGTTGAAAATGTAACGCAAGTCAAAGTTATCCGTTAAAGTTAACAATCTATATGAAATTGTAGGTAATTCTAATTATTATATTTTACCTGACACTTATTTTTTAAATTAACCAGTCAAATGAGGATTTTATAGTCGGATTAATACGGAAATACTTTTTTATAACAGCACGGGTACATAGTACTATAGTAGGTAGATATAAAGATAATAGGGTCTAATAGGGTAGGCTAGTTAGAGAGGGTAAATAAATAATCTAAGTAGAGAGGGTAAAGAGGAAGCGGAATCTGACCGCACCGGACGAATTTAGGTTCGGAAGTGTGTCGTTCTCTAGTTGAACGCAGTATAGGGTTCCTGCTTGCACGCACGCTGTGCATAGCTACTCGTCTCACTCGCACTTGCGCCGCGCACTTCGTTTGTTCGCCGCCGCGCATTGCGAAGACGAAGTAACGGACTCCAATTAACGGAAGTTAAATTTAACGGAAGTTAATGAGACCGTTAGTAGTTTTTTCATTTAACTTAAAAGTTAAATCGTTAAGCAAAATGTTAACTTCGTTAATTAACGATTGACGGATTAACGTTTTTCTGCCCAGCTTTGCTTTTCGGGGTTGGAGGGAAAAGGTCAAACCACAGTTATACCCGAGAACGACCAATTCCGCGATCACGCTATCCTACCATTTATCCCGGTAAATTAGCTGGCCTACTCCCTGGTTACTTTTCGTGACTAATTATGGTAATCCTATCGCTTCACACCAGTCATACCACTGATCATACTTGAGACTTGTACAATTTATATTTTTAGCATGTGCAAAAAAAACAATTGGTAATAACTAAAATTTGCCATGTGTAAACTGTTTAATGAATGTTCACATTTAATTAGAAAAATGAACAAATAGTTATTCCAACGACTCGCGCAGTATTTCTAGGTTTGATATTTGGCAACATTGGTTCTATCTCCGTCTTTTTTTTACTCAACTAGGCGAGTTTAACCTCCATGCTTTTCAACGTCGATCTGTCAAAGCAATGTCAGGCGCGGGAATTATAAAGCATTATATTCGAGGCCACGACCGGTAAAAAGCGTGGAAAATTTGTGTCGGCGAAATATGTCGGGTAAAATGAAATATGTGTGAAAATTCGAATGAGTGAAATGAGGTTAGGACTATAGTCAGCCGTTGCCTTGCTATCACGTCTCTTTATCGTAGCAATTGGTATTAAATCCACTAGCGGAAGTTCAAATTAAACTTGATATTACATAAAAATTAAGTTAATAAGCGTAATTTGTTTCTGAGAGCATTGGATTACTACAAGTGTTAAGTATGTAAATCTGACTATTTTTAAGAATCTGACGGATTCCCACTATTATATATACTTTTGTAGCGCCCGGAAATTGGGTTTTTGTATGTCGTCTCGGAATTCCTTCACAAAAACACGCAATTTTAATATTATTTTCTCTGTAATTAGGTCGACGACCGACACTAAAATGTTACAAAGACAATTATTAATATATTCAGTGAAGCGAAAAAAATAATTGAAGCCTAGCGATAGGATTACCTTACGGCGTTCAACGCAGTTGTAAGGCCAAAAAAGTCATTTTTTCACGATTTTTTTCTGGAAAAGAATTTCATTTGGGCAAAGCGAAAAGTATTAGGCAGTGTAGTGGCATCTTTTAGCTTTAGATTGGCATTTTTTATTTTCAAAAATATTCATTAACATTGCTCCTGTAGGAAGTCTCCTGGAGGTCCCCGAAAAAAAAGTGTCCGGCGGTGAGCAAAGTATCTCCGGTTTGGATGATCTAAAATTTAAAAAACCAAAAAGATTCTTTTAGGGGATAAATGGATCCAGGTATTGACCGAAGGAATAGTCGAAATTTTAATTTTTGACAAAATGGTGGCTCCGGAAAGAAACAATTTCGATTTTCGACCAAATTTTTTTCGTTAAATCGTTGAAAAAAAATAGAAATAATTATCGAAAATCTTATTCCTTCGACCAATACCTGAAGAATATATCTGACAAGGTTGTGTTAAAATTGCAGATCGATCGGTTGAGCCGTTTATGAGAAATCGTGCTCACCGACTTTGAAAACACCGTTTTGAGAGAAACGCGTTTGAAGTTTCGCGCGCTTACTCTGTAGTGCTCCGAGCGTCCTTACACATATGTGTGTATTCCCGAGAATATTCGCTGGATCGATTTGAAATTTTCAGGGAATATACTCACATGATTGTACAATCCGAAAATGCAATAAAACAAATCGATTTTTTGAAATTTATAACTGCGTATAACCCGTTAAATCGTTATCGTTGGTTACTTTTCGTGAATAATGAATTAGTTACTTTTTAAGGATGATAAAAAGTCACTAGGGCGGTACTTTTCGGAAACTGAGGACAAAGGTACGTCCGTGGTTACTTTTAGCAACTAAATCACTGAAACTCTCTTGCTACTTTTTGTAACTAACTTAAGGCGTTACCCCCACTTGTAGCGCAAAAAAAGGCCTTTTTCATGAATTTTTTTAAAGAAAACTACAAAACTTTTTTAATCGATCAATATACCATCTTAAAGAACACATCATGAAGAACTTTCAGTAATTTTTTTACTGAAAAATATTACATTGTTTAGTGGCAAATGGCCGTCAATGAAATAATGTTTTTATATACACGGTATGCGGTGACCAACATTGCGGCGAAGTGGATCATCTGAAAAAGAATGCTGATGGATTTAGTCAAATATAAGTATAAACTAGTCTTTAATCGAAGGATTTTTAAAAATATTCATTTTTCACAAAATGGCGGACAGTCAAAGTTAATGGTTCGATTTTAACGAAAAAAACGGCCGTTTTTTGGCTATAAAACGGCCATTTTTTTCGAAAAAAAATCGAACGATTAAAGACTACATTTTTATGTATTAAATAAGCCTGCAAAATTTCAAGAAGATCGGATCATTAGTATTCGAGTAATCTTGGTCACCGACTTCAGAAATGCCATTTTGAGATAAACGCGTTTAAAGTTTCTCTTTCAACGCTCTTTCAACGCGGATTCTTCTCTTTCAACGCTCATATCTCAGTCAATTTTATTCGGGTCGACTTGAAATTTTCAGGACATATTTTCAGATACTTATACTTCAAAGAAATGCAATAAAAAAAATCGATTTTTTCAAAATCGCAAGTGGAGGTAACCCCTTAAAATAACGCCCTAGATAATGTTTGTAACTATTTCGACATAACTCCTTCCTCACTGTTTGTAACTAACTTAATCGGCATCCCTAGTTACTTATCGGGGATGATAAATTAGTTATATTTCGGGGATGATGAGAACTAACTAAGCAGTTACTTTTCGGGGTTGGAGGGAAAAAGTCAAACCACAGTTACACCCGAGAATTTTTAATTTCGCGATCCCGCTACCCTACCACACATGCAGGTAAATTAGCTGGCTACTTTATCAACCGTGATCCCGAATTTCGAGAGGTATGAGATCCAAATGAATTTCTCGCAATCAGGTATGGTACGAGACGGCCCTATTACGGGGGAGAAAACAATTACGACGGGTCGAGCGGTGGCGGGAATCGCCCAGGAAGACCAGGATACGGATACGGCGGAAATGGTTACAGCGATAGCGGAGCTTACGGTAGCAACGGCTACGACATCGGTCGACCTGGAGGCGGCTACGGGAGCAGACCTCCCGGTGGAATAAGTTTCAGCGGTGGACGTCCCGGAACGTACGGTGGCGGCCACGGAATTTACGGCACTATCGGCGAGCAGGAAGCCGAATTTCCACCGACGGACGAAGGACAGGACCCTGCTCCTCCACATCCCGGAGTTAATCTTCAGACTCAAAAGGTGAGCATTCAATCCGAAATCCGATCTTCCTCATTCTTCAGCACAATCCCAAAGCATGGTTGTCACGCATTTTATTGACTCACAAGGAAACCGTTTCCGGTGGCCCCCTCCGATTTCGTTCATTTTTGGATATGTTATTCTTCTTCGAAATCCAAGGAACGTATATTTTTTTATCGCCGGAAAACCAGTGCTTAGGGGGCGTACACAAATAAGTAACGCAAAATTTCCCAATGTTTACCCCCCCCCCCCCTCCCCCCACGTAACGGGACCGTAACGGGACCGTAACGCTTGGCCAGAACCCCCCTCCCCCTTCCGTTACGTAACGGATGCTTTGTCGTCAATAATTGCGATTTTTTCACAGACATAACTAATTATGAAAGAATCGGGTTTATACTCATTTTATGAAGCATATATTCATCGACTTTTATACCAATTTTTATGACAAAATCTTAAAAACTAACCGAGATATATGCCTTGATTTGACGACGAAAAAAAATGTCTCTTCATTGTCCTACCGATATCTTTATGAAAGGTTATCTGTAAATTAAAAGTCAACAATTCACCGATATCTATACAAACGTAGCTGTCATTATACGTAGCCGTTTTTTATTTTGTTTTTTTTTTTACAAAATGCGGACAGTTTTGACATTTTTTTCTGTTTTCAAGGCCCTTTTTCTGTATTCAAGCAGTCTTATCAAATAGTAATTATCAAATGTTAAAAACGCGGATACGTACCGCCTTGGTCACTGGCACGGTCTTACATACAGGTCTGGAAACGACCGTGGTGGGGGTAGGCACTGTTAACGAACCCACGTTCGTTTCCAATTTTCGCCACTACGTGGCATTGCTATCGGCGTGTACGTGTGCGACAAGGACAGAACAGCTTCCGTCCGTCTCTCTCACTCTTCTCGATGATCCGAAATGCACATTACCTTTTTCGTGGGGGGCGAAGGGGGAATAGAGGTAGATGAGGAAGCATTGTGAAATAAGGACGGGGGATTGTGGAAGAGAATAGAAGTGGGGCTTGTAAAAAGGGGAAGATCCTGTATGGCTGGCAGAAGACCAATATAAAAAGTGTTTCTTTTTTCGAGTGAAATGGATTTTCATTCGAATTTTATTCCGAGTTTCTTTCGATGACGAAAGGAAAAAAATATGCAACACATGGAATGTTGGATATACAAATACCTTTATTGGTTCGTCAGTTTAGAAAGCCCTGAAACAACGGTCCACCTTCGCCAGCTTTATGAATATTTTTCAAACTACGAAGAGAGGTTATCGAGAACGTTGTAATAAAAATGGAGTAATATATGGCACGGGGCACGGTCTAAGACAAGGCAAGGGGCGGAGGGAGAGATCACAGAAGACCGTGGGTGGGAAGTACTCGCCGATAGTAGCGACGGCGGTGGCGGCGAGCGGAATAAAAAGTGAAGCTCGTAACGCTGCCTCACGACTCCATTGAAATCTGGCTTCGTTTCCAGACCTGTATGTAAGACCGTGGTCACTGCGATTACAAAAATGTTTTTTAAAAGATTGAAAATCGGTTGATAAGTTTTTAAGTATACGCTCGGACAAGATCGAAAAAACTAGTTTCGAGAAAAACGCGTTCAAAGTTTTCATTCCGTGTTTCTTGATATAAAGTTACGATTTTTTCTAGACTATTGATACTTACATTGAAGTATCTCGCGGGCGATATGACGGTTCTTCATCTTCATGATAGTTCACAAAATAATACGAGCCTGTACTTTATCTATTGTAAATGATGCCACACCTGTAGGGACTGAGGGCACTAACTGGTCGCGCTACCTGTTCTCAATAACGTAACCATAACGCCGTCAATTTTCGGAATTGTGAATGAAAATGTTGCCAACATATTTTTCAATACATGAACTTTCGAGAATTTTTTTTTTTTTAAGTTCCTTCAAATTTTGCTAGAGGGATGTGGGAAAGCTACTATGCAAGCTCTTGCACAATGATTTCCCCCCTTAACTGACATTGCGTATGGAAAGCTGTGAGCTGTCCACGGTAAAATTGCACGCGAGGTTTAAATTCAAAACTTGAGCGTGCAGAAATTTTGCTATTTCTGGCAGTTTTAAAATCGTGACGTAACGCAAACCTTGCCCCCCCCCCCTCACGAACACACTCCGTAACGCCTGGCCGACCCCTCCCCCCCAAATTGCGTTACGTAATTTGCGTACGGCTCGTACGGCTCGTACGGTACAAACATGGAGGTTATGTGTGGAACACATCCGATAAATGGCCGCCTCGTCCCTGTTTGAAAACGTTCACTCTTTTGATGAAATTTTCGACAATATTTCGGCATAATTGCGGACTAATTTCATTAATGGTGCGTCCAATTGCTTCCTTGAGCTCCGGAATGGTCTGTGGATCATTGGCATAGACTTTTCAGAAAACCCCAAAGAAAGTAGTCCAATGGCGTCAAATCGCACGATCTTGAAACACCTGATAACACGACCATGAAACTTCGTCTGCAATAACTATGCAGTAACAATGCGCCAAATAACCACTTCTATGCGTTGCTCGATCGTGTAATTGACTCCATGACTAAACCTCAATACTTCCCGATGCCAGTTGGCAAGATTAGCACTCTATGTTCGCCACAGAAAAATGGCGCGCTATTTAAAATGTCAAGTCATTTTGAAACACCCTTTAGATCGCTAGACTCTATCGCCAGTCCATCGATTTTTCTTATCAGTCCTGAGTTCCTTCTTCACATTTTTGTTTCGTCATTACGCAGGCAGTCGCGCTGAAGGCTCTGGCAGGCGTCGCACTAATTGGAGCCGCAGCTGCACTCGCTACCAATCCAGTCTTATTGCCTATCGGGGTGTTGGCTGGAAGAAGAAAACGATCGATAGATTCTTCGCCGGAAGTCGAAGATGTCGATGTTCAGATGATAATGAAATTGTTGGATGATCGAATTCCCAAGGTTGCCTATCATCCATTACAAAAAAATTCTTTCCTCGTTTTTCGCAATCTCTTATTTATAACTGCTATTGTCTTTCACTTCGGCTGATTAAGACGGGATATACATACATTTTGATAGATTTTTAAACTAGGAAATAATTATTCTACATTTATCAAATTGTAGGTATACTTTAATAGTATATTGAAGAATACAAAACGATTTTTTTTAATTAATTTATCATCAAAATGGCGGAGTTGTGGCAAAGTGTTACAACATGGCTGCCGCGGGCGCTGCGAATCGGCGTGCAGTCAAGCTTCCCGTAGACTTTGAGTTGGAAAAAAAAAAATTTAATCAGTTAGAACATGTACAATTTCTATTCGACAGTAATTAAAATGAAGAAAATTTAAGAAAATGGCAAACATTTACAAAAGAAAATCAATATTTCACGTAAAATGTGGATTAAATAAGTAGTTTTTTTGTCTTTATAGTTTTCCAAAAACAATTCTCGTCAACTAGAAGGTAGCAATATTATCAATATTTCTACCAAGTTTCAACTCAATCGGCTTAATAGTTTTTGAGTAATGCTGCACCCCAATTTCGTAAATGCAGTATTGAGAAAAACGCCTTCAAAGTTTACATAGAATTTGAATTAAGGGGCTAAACCAGTATGAACGTTGAAAATTTGGGTAATTGTCGGGAATTTTTGGAAAAAAAAGTCCTCAATTAAATGTTTCGGAAAATTAAGAATATATTTAGCTATATTTGACCTATATTACATATTTTTTTCATAGAAAAATATTGAGATCCAAGCGACTTATGCGCTGCTTTCGGAGGCGCCGAAAAAAAGGAAAAAATGTCGTTTAACTGGAAGGTATTTCCTGTACAATGACGTAGGATTTTCGGAAAATATCAAAATCTAACAAAATGGCGTAGTTATGAAAAACAGTCTGTTTTCTTGCCTATAAAATGGTTGTTTTTTTCAATGCCAAATCGTCAATTTCCATCCAATCAAAAATATCCTACGTGATTGTAGAGTAAATATATTCAAGAGTACTCAGTTCAAATTTCAAGTCAATCGTATAATTGCTTTTTGAGTTACAATGTCAGCAAAGTTGAAAAATCGCATTTCGAGAAAAACGCGTTTAAAGATTTACCTATCGATTTTTGCAAGATAAAGTGATAGAGATACGGCCTTGAAATTGTTACAGGATATTCTTGAAAGTGTAAACTGTCGAAAAAGGCAAAAAATCGATTTCTCGAAAGTGTCACACTGGTATAGCCCCTTAAATTACACTACGCACTTGTGGTAACTAATTACTTAAGTAATCTGTTGCAAAGTAATTAAATTATCACCTAAAGTAGTAATTGTAATGGTTAATTGTTAATTTAATGACTTTTTGGCCGCCTCTCCCCCATGGAAATTTATGTATGTAAAATATATGCTACATATATATGTATATATATATATATATCGGTCGTATATATAGTGACGAAAAATAGAATAATACGTATATATTCAGTATATATGCACCAAATATATGACGCATATATGACCCATATATTTTCGATATATTTTTCTGACCAAAACATATATGCTACGTATAAACACTATATATGATGCATATATGAGGCATATACGACGCATATATTTTCGATATATTTTCAATCTATTTTTTTGTCAGAAAAATATATCAAAAATGTATCTGTTATATATGACTCATATATGTGTCATTTATGCGTCATATATGACGCATACATTTTTGATACATATTCCTGACAAAAAATATATGCTGTGTATAAATACTGTTACAGTTAAACTTAATAAAACTTAAAACTTAAACTTAAAAAAACGTAACTTACAGTTAAAGTACGCTATTACATATAAACACTATATACAGATATGCTACGCATATCTGTATATATGTGGCATATATGTACCATTTATGCAGTATATATGTGGTATGTACGCAGTGTGTATGCAACATATATGCTGAATATATGTGGCATATATGCAGGGTAAATGCTACATATATCATTGATATATGATACATTGATATACAGTAATACCACGCATATACATCTCATATATAAAAACGTTACGAAAATTAGAATTTGGCACATATATGCAACATATATTTTCAATATATGGCATACATTTCACATATATTACAATTATTAATAAAATAAATGTGCAGTGTATTTTTGCGTATATAAATTTCCATGGGGGCTGCCTGCCCCTCTGCGCTCTCGCTTCTACCTGCGCAGATAGTGAGGCACGGCGTTGACGAGCTGTAACGTTAGAAGTTTTTTAAATTTCGGGATAATTTTTACATGTGTAGTGCTATCGTTTAAAAGAAAAGTCGATTTTTTAATCGTTGTAATTGTATATCCTGTCTTAAAGTGAATCTTTCTATCGTCCAGGTCTACAGGGAAAAAATTCGGAAAGAAATATTCGAGTCTCCTACTTGCGTTGCGAGAGTAGTTTGCGAAATTCAGCAGGAATACGAAACGTCGAGGAACATTCATCCGAAAGACAACGCCAATTGGCTCGACGTATACGACCATATGAAAAAATTCTTCGTAAATTTGTAAGTGTTTTTGTCGATTGAACGTCGACGGTGGATTTTCGCTCAATTAATTGTATTCTAAGAGAATTTTGTTTTTTTTTTTAGACTTCAGAGAAAAGTTTTGGACGCTAACGTACGCTACAAAAACATCAAAGCAATGATGAAATCAGCGGAAGTGTACAACGGAAATTGCAACGTTTTCGTTTGCGATTTCAACAAGAACTGACTTTTTCCCTCACCTCAAATTAATCTCAGCGAGATTTATTTCGTACATAGCCGATCTCTCGTTAATTGTATTCCCGTACGAAGCGAAAAAAAATCTCACTGTTCCATCGTCGTTCAACGTCACCCACGACCATCCCATATTTATTTTCTTCATTAGAGAATGTCGCAATAGTTTTAAGTACGTATCGACGAAGACGTTGCATCATTTTGAGCCACCGTACGTCTGCACGAACCGATGAAAAAAATTATAATAAAAGTACGGCGTTTGAGTTTGCATAGCTGGAACGCAACGCAAATTCTTTTTCATAATTTTTTAAACGTCCCTTCATCATCCACAATCCTTTTTTGGTATTTTGCGGGAGAAAAATCGTAGTTGGATTTCGACAAAAAGTTGTATCTTTAGATGTTTGTGGTCGCGCATTTCGAATTTGAGTCCTGACTCTAAGTATTTGGAGCTCGGATACATTATGACGAATACAAATTTAGCAAAGCATTTATGGGAAATTATCCATAATAAAAAATGTAAAATTTTTTTTTTGGTTTTATATCGCGCCCTTTGCCGAGCCCGTAGTCACGAATCGCGGACGTGGGGGTTGTTGACTCCGATTGTGTATTTTTTTTGTACTTTTTGTATTTTCTAAATTTGATATTTATAATGGTTATATTATTTTTTATATTATGTTAGATATTTTCTCGCATTCAGGCGCTCAAATTCAAACCACCTCAATCAAATCAAAACTGAAATTTTCTCCCGCCATATTGGATCTGCCATATTAAATTTTGGAAGTCTGATTTCAGACTCGGATTCAGCAACCTCAAAAACCGGAATACTGAAATTATAGGATAGATCGATGAAATTTTTTTTCCAACACAAAATTGGCGCGAAAATCTCATTTTCGTCTGACTGCTAAGGGGTTAAATGATTCGATTGGTCGGGTAAGCTCTTTTCCAGTTTCTACAGTCTTCGGATTAATTAATGGCGGCAAGTAAAAATTATGTACATATTGTACGTTCCGAAATTAAATGAATATTTGTTTTGTTATAATTGTTTTTTTTGGGTTTTTTCTGAATTAGTAAAAATGGTATTAATCGGGTCATAATCTTCTTCAATTTTACCAATATACGGCGATGTATTTTTACTTGATTATAGACGAAAATCAATTAACTGTTAAATATTCGAGTTTGTTGAAGAAATACTACAAGAGCATGGGATGACACACGGACCGAGGTTATTGTTCACTTGACAATACAGGAAATAATAAGCGGCAAGGGGGTAGAGTGCGATAACAGAAGACCGTGGGTGGGGGGTATCCCCCGATAGCAGCGACGCATGTGGCGGCTAGCGGAATAAAAGGTGGATCGCTCAACGGTACCAGCCGGCCCCATTGAAATCGGGCTTCGTTTCCAGACCGTGGCAGTGATGCCAACTTGGGGCTTTTGCCCCCAAATTTAGGGGGAAACAAAATGTGAAGGGGTTTTTGAGGGGGTAAATTTATTCAGGGTTATTCTTTAGGGGGATTTTTCAGCGGGTACATTATTTAAGTAACTTTTTTGAGGGCGTGCAATTAAAGTGTATATCTTGAAAAAAAGTGAAAAAAAGAAGAAAACAATGTATCTTCAATTAATTCGATCGGAAATTGCAATAGGTCAATTCGTTCGATCGTCAAAATGATGTGCGCGATAATATATTTTACACATTCGAAATCCATATTCCTGCGAAGAATCTTTCATTCGCAATAAATATTTCTTATAAACTAAACGTTAAATTTAAGGATCACTTTTCTTTATGCTCAATTATAATCGATTGCCTTTCAAAATGTTTTACACCAATGCCATACTTTATGTCTTGTACTAGCAACACAAGTGGCGCTGGTGGCTGAATTTCGCACTACGACGAACAACAACTTGCAGGTCAAGACCAACGAAATCTGTTTTCACTTTTACTGCTTTTACTGTTCGACGTTTTCACGCTGTCACGTTGAGGTTGTGTCCGTTAGTCTGTTGTCTCTTTGCGTATTTTATTTCAAATTTTATTTCGAATTTCGAATTACGGCCAACAACTTGCTGATCAAGAGAATTCCGTTTTTACTTTTGCGGTTCAACGTTTTCACGTTGCCAGTTGTAACGTTGAGGTTGTGTCCGTTAGTTGGTTGTCTACTCGCGAGTTTTATTGGATTGCAAAGTAGGTCAAGTACTCAAACAGGGTGTACAATGAAAACTTTAGGGGTTTTTCATCGACATCTAGGGGGATTTGAAGTTGTTCCTAGGGGGAACATTCTGTAGGAGTTGGCACCACTGGACCGTGGTAAGGT
Source organism: Ophion ellenae (assembly GCA_963210295.1). Classification (NCBI taxonomy): domain Eukaryota; kingdom Metazoa; phylum Arthropoda; class Insecta; order Hymenoptera; family Ichneumonidae; genus Ophion; species Ophion ellenae. The sequence goes on along the minus strand of OY723391.1, from coordinate 18,581,909 downwards.
TGGACATCTGGCAAGACCATAACCTTGAAATATTAGCGATTTTGTATCAGCATCACATAATTTTTCCGTGCGAAAATGTCGAGTTTTGAGCCGAATAAGCGTCATTTGCGGCACGCTTCCTCCGATAATGGAGGGACGTCTTCGACGTCAAACTCACCGTTATTGAACTTTTAAACCCACTCACGACTTCTCTCACTTAAAGCAGCCTCACCATATGCTTCTACAAGCAATCTATGAGCCTCAGCTGCAGATTTCTTCAAATTAAAGAAGGAAAGAAGAGTTATAAAGTTCCCGCAAATGACGCTTACTCGGCTCAAAACTCGACATTTTCGCACGAAAAAAATTATGCGATGCTGATACAAAATCGGTAATATTTTAAGGTTATGGTCTTGCCAGAACCTTACAATATGACGTTTTACATCTGACAATTTCAACCATAACCTCCTGGTGGGGCCAGCTTTTGTCAAACGGCGGAGATTAATGCGTACTTCCAATATTAGCATAGGAACTTTGGCCCCTCACCTCCGTAAAAAATTATTTACTAACAACCTTAAGGCAGGATATACATTTAGACAGGAAAAAAATAAGCAACATTGAGGGATTATTTAAACTAACGAGGAACATCCCTCGGGTGACACCCTTCGATTTTGTTGAAATTTGGATATGTTATAAAGCACCGAAAAGAAAGCCATACGTTTTTTTTTATCGGCGGAAAAACGGTTTTAAGGGGTGAAACCACCCCTTAATACAGGGGTGGTTCACCCCTTAAATTTTTTTGCAATGTCACTATAGTGGATTTTTCATTGCTTCGGATTAGAAGAATTTTCGTTTTTGTTTCATTAAAATCGGTGGACTCCTTGTGTGTGAAACTGCTATATTACCCCTAGAGATGCCTTTTTTCGAGGGGTGATTTCACCCCTTAAAACCGTTTTTCCGCCGATAAAAAAAAAATACGTATCGCTTACGTTTCGGTGCTTTATAACATATCCAAATTTCAATAAAATCGAAGGGTGTCACCTGAGGCATGTTCCTTGTAAGAAATAATTATTCTACATGTATCAAACTTTAGATATACTTTAATAGGATATTTAAGTATACAAAACAATTTTTAAAAATTAATTCATCATCAAAATGGCGGAGCTGTGGCAGAGTGTTACAGCAAGATCGCCGTGGAAGTTGCGAACCGGCGTGCAGTCTAGCTTTCCGTAGACTTTGATTTGCAAAAAAGTCCAAACCTTTTTTCAGTTAGAACACGTATAGTTTCTATGTGACGGTAATCAAAATAAAGAAAAAGCAAATTTAATAAAATGTCACGCATTTACAAAAAAATCAACATTTCACGCAACATTTCTGTAAAATGAAGATTCAAAAAGTAGTTTTTTTTTTTCAATTTTTCAGAACAATTCCCGTCAAGTAGAAGGTACCAATATTATCAATACTTCCACCAAGTTTCAACTCAATAGGCTCAATAGCTTTTGAGTAATCCTGCACGCCAATTTCGATAACGCAGTTTTGAGAAAAACGCGTTTGGAGTAACGTTTGAAGTTTTTCGAATGTCGCTTTGAAACTTTGGGAAAATGTTCTACACATATAGTTCTATCGTTTAAAGAAAAACAAGAAATCGATTTTTTGATCGTTGTAAATCAGGGTATCTAATTTTGACCAGAACTGAAAATGCATGACATTTAAGGATTTTTAAGGCAAGGAATGGGGATTTTTTCATGACTCTTAGTATGACTTTCTGGCATAGAAGTATACTTAATGATTCTACAGTGCGACCGATTTTCTAATTCTTTATATTTTTATTTTGCTCTTTCCAACAGATGTGTGTTGTATGCGAATAAAAAGTATGGTTGTATGCCAATTTTATATGCCAATACAAACATTGGTTGTATGCCAATGTAAAGAAATATATTTTGGGAACATCTAGAAATATATTACATACATTTAGGAACTTTGAGTAATATCATCTAGTCGCTTTACACGAATAACAAAGAAAAACTAATACGTTGAGATAACGCATCATTTTCTTTTACTTTCTTCTATTTTATTTTCTATCGATTCGATATTCGCTTCTCTATCGACAAGTACCACAAAGTTAGTTCATATTGAATATAGACTCAACGATAATTCAGTAGGGTATAATAATTCAGGTAGACTGGTAATTTTTCATGACATTTCATGACTTTTTCAGGGTCGAGTGTAATTTCATGACATTTAAGATTTTCCATGACTTTTCAGGTCGGTAGACACTCTGTAAATGTATATCCTGCCTCGAGCCGAATTTTATGGGCGAATAAAATAAAAAGTTCCATACTTACACCTAATCTGCCATGCCAGGACTATAGACTGCACCTTACGCTTCTTCAAAATATTCCGAAACTGCAAAAACAATTTTTTTATGCCCAACAAAGCAGAAACCCCCGTCAATGTTGTCTGCATTCTAATGACGCCGACTTCAATGTCATGATAAAAGTAGGCTTACGAAGTCTTCGTTTATTTTCATTGAGGATTGTTTCCAGTTCCTTGATCGTTGGAAGTTGAATAATCGACAAACACACGGTTAATCCGATTTTTTTTTTAATGACGGTAGCTAATCATTATCGTTAGTAATATTTATAATAGATTTTTCGTTTGTTGTTTTTCACTTATGTAAATTCGTATTAAAACGGGCTAGGTAAGTTTCTTGGCTTTCTGGTAGAGTGTGTCGACGACTTTGCCCATGCTGTGCACCGTGTCGAGGGCTATCTCGTAGGTCTTGTCGCGCGGTGTGTCCTGGAACACGATGAGCACGCCCTCACCCTGATCCAGTACACCCAGTAATTTCTTGTCGAGTATCATCTGCGACAGTTTCTTCTCGACCTGAGCGATTGGCAAGGATATGCACGACGCTATGTGGCCGACCTTCAAATCGAACGGCGTGTTTAAAAAAAACAACAACATTTTATCAGAATTTTTCGTTCGTGTGTAGTGGAATGTGTTGATTTTTATTTTTTAAATAATTTACCTGCACGCGCGAGTACGGCTCGACGAGGCGGCAGAGATTCTGTTCGAGCATAGTGTCGTAGAGAGAGCCGAGATGGGCTCTGACGATTACGTCGTCCTCGAGCTGCTGACGATATTCCTTCACTGCGGCCTGAAAATCGGCGAGGGAACGCCGATGACTCGCCTCGGCTACGGCTTTCATCGCGTCGAGATCACGACCGGCGTACTTGACGGCTAATTTCCCCGACATTATCGATTGTACGTCCTCGGGCGTGCGAATCATTATCTTCGAGAGCAACATGTATTTGAGCGCCGTCAGGGACTTCGGATTGTCGATACTGTCGTATCTTGAACACAAAAGTTGACGGTATTGTTTTATATGGATGATTTTGTGAGGGTCCAATTTCGATGAGTAAAAACTCGATGAGTGACTGTGGGCATGACGTTGAAGTTTAGGGTAAGGTTCCGAAAACCTCCAACCTCCGATCGAGCTGAAATTTTGCACATACCTTTTTAATAGTTTAAGGAGATATACACGGAGATATACACCTAGATGGTCGAGGTCGAGGATTTAGAAGCTATGAACATTCCGTCGAACGTAGAAGACCTACACTATGGGCCTGGTATCGATGATTCCATGTAAGTTGACAAATTTCATGATTCATTCATTCCCAAATTTTCAAACGCGTTTTTCTCAAAACCACGTTTTTCAAATCGGTACCCAAAATTTCTCGAAAACCAATGAACCGATTGCCTTGAGGTTTTTTGTGGTTATTCTATACACCATTATCTAGTACTTGTCGTAGGATTTTTTTTCCGTTACTTAGTTTTTATTTTATAGGCAAAATAATAACTAACTTTTGGCCCAAAAATCACTATTTACGTTCAAACGTCCGCCATTTTGTCATAAATCGATATTTTCAAAATCGGCTATGACAAGTACTAGATTATAGTATCTAATTTAATAATCTTTTTGGTTTTTTTTTTCAGATGATTTTTGAAGAAGCGCCAGTGGGTACCGTATACGCCGATTTTTTTATGACGCTCCAAGGATCATACAATATCCTTGTATATTTTTGATATTTTTAAATAAAGAAAATTAAAAATATTTTTGAATGTATATACTTTCAGATAATTAAAACCCTAACCCGGAATTTCAAATAGTTTTCCTTGAAAAGATTCACAAAAATGACCTTTTTCCGGCTTCTAGGTGTATATCTCCCCTTAAGACAACCCCTGAAGGGATTTATGGCAATGCGCAATAGTTTTTGGATTTGGGTTTGTTTGTTTGGACAAAACGGAGGGCGCGATAACATAGTATCGACGCTGCTTACGAAAAGTAGCGTGTTTCGGAATTCTTACGAAAACAAGCACGTTTGATATTACCGCGAAAACTAACATGTTTTGGCTTCCGACACGAAAAGAAGCAGATTTCGATATTCACCGCGTAAATTAACATGTTTCAGTAACACTGGAATTGTTTCCGACCTTTCTTCCACGCTTTTTTATGCTTTGCCTCCATTTTTTTACTCCACTTCATTTGACCGCAATCGGAAATTTACGATTTTTTAAAACTCGCAAAAAAATGTAATTGGACTTCAATTGCAAGTATTTGGGAAATATCGATTCAACCTTACGTCGATACAATCCACGTTAAATATGATTTTGACCAAGAAGGACGAGAGATGAAAATCTTTTAAAGAACACAAAAATATGGATGATGTTCGAATGTTCCAATTGAAACGAACGTCAGATAAAAAATTGCCTCTTGCACCAAGAAAAAAAAGATTTACAGGCCATGCTTGACAGAGGTTTAATTCCAATCGAACATCAGCAAGATTTTTCAAACATATTCGACGATAACCATCTGTAAGATTACAGTAAATTTGTTGAATGATATTTTCAATAACGTTATTTTTTTCATAGAAAATTTACAATAAATATTTCATTATATTTACAATTTCGAAATCATTTTTTTATAATAATTATTACGATCGATTTTAGTTGATAACTATTATCAAAATGTTACCAAAAGCAACGAGTATAAAATTTAAATGTCATTACGCAAAAAATTGTCATATTTAAAAAAACATACTAGTGGTTTATCTTTCCAGATTTTTACCTGAACACGAAGGACTTTGAATTCTCGCCAAAATTTTTTTTGGTTAGATTGTACGAGCGATGATATCCTTAAGGTTTTAAACTTACTCCTTTTACACTGGTTTTTACAGTGAAAATTAAACATGCTACTTTCCGTGCTAGATTAATCATACTAGTTTTTGTAAGAACTGAATCGTGCTACTTTTCGTAAGCAGCGTCAATATGATAATGTTAAATAACAAAATAAATATGTAAAAGAAACTGAAATTCGAAAAAGCATTTGTATACTGAAAAGTAAAGAAAAATACCATTAAAGCAAATACAGAACCTGTTCTTTATTATAAACAGAAATTCTTATGTCGGTGTCAATGAATAAGAAATAAATATAAACACTTATCTACAATAATAATTGTATGGTATCGACAAATGGAATGCAAATGTATAGAGCTTTATGGTACATTTAAATTTTTTGTAATTTTCAAAGTTTGTAACTCATGTTTTTTTTGTATATAATAAAGAATGACATGAATACTGAAAATATACAAAAATATTTCTATACTTTTCAGTTTTTGTTCGTCTCTTTCATTTTTCGAAATTCTTGCCAAAAGTAAATTGTAGAAAGATGCCAGTTTTCAAAATTTCCTGACTGTTCTCTGATTATTCCAGGAGCAAAGAAATTCCCTTACTTTTCCTGGTTTTCTATTTGCATAACAGCCCTAACGTTCTTTCGTGCGTACTTCAGTGTTCCGACGCCTCAAACCTCGACATCATTTTCACATGCATCGAATAGGTTCCCAAATGAGGGAGAAGCGAATACGACGAGCGCGAGCTCTCAAAAACCGTGTAAATTCCAAAACTTATCGACGGTCGGCAAATTACCCTTCGAACGCTTCGTAGAAGTAGGAGTAGGCAGTCTTGAAGTCTCTTTCGTCCGCGGCGTGCAAAATGCCCGACTGCAAATCGAGAGCGGCCTGCATCTTGGGCGGACAGTAAATGGCGTTGGCGGTAGTTCTGGCGCTGGTCAGAGCGGCTCTGGACTTGGCCAAGTTGCTCAAGGCGTGATAAGTCTTGCTTTCGAGTAGCTGTACCTCGACGAGCAACTGTTTGTCGTCGAGTTTCTTCAGTTCCTTCAAGAGGTTGGAGCCCAATTGAAGAGCGTCGCTGAACATTCCGGTGTCGAAGTACAACGCTATCAGTCTCGTTTCCAGAGACTGTCTGAGGAAGGTCCTTCTCTCTTCCTTCGCCCATTCTATACACTCTTTGCACAGTTGTACCTGCTCGTCGGAGAGACAAAGACACGATTAATCCTCGCGAAACGCCAACCGGGAGGGATAAATGGACGAGGAACGGGAGAATGTGAGGTTAGGAAAGTCTGCAGCGTCATGTTCGAAATGTGCGTAGCGCGAGTGGGCAAAAAGGTCTTTCGGCTGATCAACGATTTTTCAAACAGCAAATGACAGGGGAAATGAATTTGGCGACGACGCACCTCGATCCCAATACCAGCTTCCAAATCGAGAAAATAGTCGACGAGAGAGCGAACGAGTTTGGCGGCTTTGGCCTTGCTGATGAGGCTCAAAAAGGGTCTTGTTGCTTTTATGAGCTCTGCGAGTTCCTTGGCCTTGCCCTCCTTCTTGTAGAGCTCACCTAGCTGGAGTATACCTTGCTCCTTGACGCGGATGCTCTCCTCGTCGTCCTCGTTGGTACCGATACTCGGATCTGACACAATCTTACTGAGCAATGTTATGCCTTCGCTGCTGTTCGTCATCGAGACGGCTCTAGCTCGTTCGAACAACATTGCACCTGCCATTTTACACTCGAAATGATAACTCGATCGAACCGTCTTTCTGTGCTGTCGCAAAGCGCCGGTTCACACGGAACTGCCGAGATGAACGATCAAAAGTTCCGAAAACAACAGCGCTCTCACTCGCACGCGCCTGAAAAATCCTTATCCTCCCGGGATTATGGGAGAATCCGAATTCTCGTTGAAAAATGTGTTCGAGTATACACGAGAAATTTGTCGCACTAACGAATTCGCGAACTTTCTTCTGTTTTCAATTTATCGGATCCGCGTTTTTTTTTTTGCTTTCTTTAACACCAACGCCGAGCTCCGACGGATAAAACTCGTGTCATGCTAGCTACGTGAGTCAAGTGCACGGTCTTACATACAGGTCTTGCAACGAAGCTAAATTTTCGTGGTGGGGGTAGGCACGCTTGTCGGCTTCACTTTTCGATTCACTAGGTGCCGCTACGCGTCGCTACTAGCAAGGGGAAGTAGTTTGCCCCTTACCTCTTACCGGCGAATGGGCCCAAGGTGTTTACGTATGTTTTTGTGGCGCGAGTGTCGAAATAACCTTTATTTGCGACCATATACTAGAAGGTTCTACGCGATTTACCGTGATACATGTTTTATCGTGTTTTTACGCATAAGTGTGATTTTTTTTGGTAGTGTTTGCGAAAAAAATGCGAAATGGCTAAGGGTTGCGCGGTTCGCAATTGTAAAACGGGGTACAAAAATTGTAAGCAGAAATGCTCCGTGTTTCGCGTGCCCAGAAACGTCGAACGATACAAAAAATGGCTCGATGCTATTCCGGGACTGAAAGAGTCTCAGTACGTCTGCGAAAAACATTTCGAAGAACGATGTATTGTGAGACATTGGAGAAAAAAGATGTAAATGATCGTAATATGTGCCGGTATGAATTAATGTATTCAAAAGGTTTTCAGTTTTTTTAGATGAAAGTAGTCATCTTTTTTTTAATCAACACATTTTTTATTGGTTTCGTATATTATGCAGTTTGCACGATAGTACGGTAAATTAAGTTAGGGCAAACGGCGCATGCGTTGCGTTCAGGAGGGAAAAGGGCAGAAGGGCTATTTCTCTCTTCGTCGCACCACTACTTCCCCTTGCCGTCACGCACCAAGCGGCGGAAATCGGAATAAAAAACAGAACCGCTAAGGCTGCCTACCCCCACTACCGCCGTTGTCAGACCTGTATGTAAGACCGTGGTCAAGTGGAATAACCTCGCTTAGCGAGGCTGACTTCAGGATGCAGCACACTTGGCGAAAACCTTGCGGGTTGATAAAGCTCCAGGCAGCAAAATGTTACCTATATGGCATCCGAAAGACATCGCGAAACGAATACGGATAACTTTTTGGTTGTTCAAAAAGACGCCGTTTCGTATTACAAAACGTATCACTTATGTCCGCTTGGCAGATAACTTATTTGTGCCCAATAGTTAACTATACGTCAACTTTTAATGGTTAACAAAGTGACAACGAAAGGTTAACTCTTCTCGGTTGTCGATACGTTAGCGTAAAGTCATCAAATCGAAATATCCGAAAGATATCTTCCTAAGGTAGTTCTGTAGGTACACGTATGAGCCAAAAGTTTCGGTCAAAGCGTATAGTAACATCCAATGCCTATACGATGCTGTTGGTTGTAATTTTTTGACGGAGCTTGTACCCCCTATACGTCCCACACATTCGCACCTCATGCATAGATAGGTCTCATGCTCGTATAGAGAGCGGCGCTGTAATCGTGGTAACAGCTTTCGTGAAATATTTTATATAAATAAAAAAAGCTTGAAAATGTCAACCCAAATGCGGCTGAACGCAATGAGAATAACCATAACCTCAATGATAAGCACAAAAATTCGCCGTCGAAGGACGTCGGATCGTGAATTTACAACATCTTGCCAACAGTTCAAATTGTATTCGCTGTAACAAAGATAAATACGTGCATAAATTGAGCAAATTAAATTTGTTTGCAGATCCGTTACAGATGGTTGGGCCGGAGTTCGGTGTGGAATACAATGATAACTTTTCATATGTCGATATCTCCGAAACTAAAGGTCAAAGTTTGTCTTTTTTTAAATCAATCCCACAATAGTACTGCGTACACGTGTGTTTTTATTTTGAAATCCTAAGATCCGTTTAGAACCTATATCGAGAAATGCGAGTAAACTCCTATCGGTTTGCGTTTTAGGTATAGGAACGCGTATAAAAATACACATATTCAATTGCAATTATCTCATGAATTAAACGGTGAACCGAATTGAATTTTTGAGCATCAGTCCATGAAGGTCATATCTACATCATATCTAAGGTCATATCTACACGGTAAAACGGTACGTACGTACCGTTTTCATAATATGTGAAATGTTATTCGTACGTACGGAATATATGTTATATTCCGTACGTACTTCTCTAGGTATTCTAATGTAGATTGACGAGAATTTTTGTTTTTTGTTCTAGGTAAAAAATTGTGGAGGCTAAATGTCACGCCACGGAGCGCCTAAAAAAAGATAACAAAAGAAAATATTGGTAGTCAGCCATTTTGTACATCGAAAAAAAATGTATATATTTTTTCTAACCGCTTGATATTCATACTAAATAGATGTGTAATTAATTTTATGAGTGAACCACTTTTTCTTACGAAAAAAATTGTTAAATTCGCACATCATTTTATGCCCGTTACTGTGGCCTAAGGCCTTAAATCAACTAGAAAATCGCCCATGACTCGCTAGAGGACTCGTAATGACAATCTATTCACTGGCATGTGATGTCACTAGAGATCTAACCAATCCTGGAGCGCTTTCGTTCACGTGACAAAAAGTTCAAATTTATCTAATTTAAAAATTGAAATAAACGAAAATAATGCATATTTTTTCGATAAAATGATAGAAAACAATTTTAAAACACTATGTTCTTTTAGGATGACAAGAGAATTAACCATATTTTCAATATACTCAAATACCCCATTCGCGATCTCCAAAAGTCTTAGCGCCTCTCGCGGCCTAAGGTAAAAGCTCTACTAGTATAGTAAATGTTGTCAAAATACATTGGTAACAATGGACAAAATTTTAAGAACGAAACGTTACTCGAGATTCTGTTAACTCGAGATTTCTATTATATACGTCGTATATATATAATTTCAGGCGTCCCTTGTAGAAAGTATGCTCTGAAAAATAGCATCATTACTAAAAACCGGCGAGTCACTCTCATAACCTTAAAAAATCTAAATCCATAGCTCACAGAGCTAAAAAAAGAGCAGAAAATAAATGATCCACTGCAATAGCATCTTTACAATCTACTATGCAAGTAAATCCAATAGCCAACTCAAAGAGAATCAAAAACGAAGTAATTGTTTACGTTTGAGGCTATATTTCGACCGGCCATATTGAAATATTGCTGCGCCACATTCAGGACGTGAAAATGGCATATAGGGGCTAGGTGAACCGCGACCAGTGTTGCCAGATGGTTCTGGCGGCTTCCCCCTAGACGAACACTGGTTCCCCCTAAAAAATCTCATAAATAATCCCCTGACGAGCCACTGCCCTGAACAGTGCTGTAAATGAAGGGTAATTTTCGCGATTGGTCAAATGTCGTCAAATAGCGGTTATTTAAAATGCATTTCCTACTTGGGTATTGAATATTTTGTTTTGAAACTTGATTGCTGCGATCTATGCGAATTATAGATGAAAATGAATACTTTTTTAATGAAAATAATTTTTGTAGTTAGGTGGAACGTACGGTCGGTAAAAACATTTATCGTAGTAAGGTAATCTGTCTTTTAGCCTTGGAGAGGATTTTTTTCTTTTTGAATTTGCATATCACAAGAATCCTGCTTTTATATTTATCAATTTATTTGTTTATCATTACAATTTTTTACCTATTAGCCAAGTATATATTGTGAACTATTCTATAGTGTAATTTATACTCATTGACGACCGTCCATTCCAAGTCCATTTTACGTATTTTTGCCCCCTGAATACAAACTCACTATTCATTTCCCCGAAACCCTCATTTTTTATTGACAAAATGTGGATAAATTTGCTAAAATCAATGGTCCCTCTACGAAATTCTGCCAAAAATCGAAAAATCTCCGCAGCACGATGGACGAAGCGGCATTTTAAACAGAAAACGATAACGAACCCAATGAGCACAGAGTGCATTCCCCATCAGGTTGATGCTTATTGCAATGAAGAATTCACTGATGTATGAATAGCTAAATTTCGGCCCTAATTGTCAGGAAATATATCGAGGGTTCCAACATCGCTGTCATTTATATTATTATAAACATTCCCAGAGCTGAAACGCTTCAACATACGAGCTGTCGGCTCAAAGTCACAGCAATCAATGCTTGAGCGTGAGTCGAACGTGCATTCCTCGACCATTGCGACCGACATTTTGTTCACTCGGAATTGGTGCACTTGCGATTGGTTTTTTCTCTTGTTTTGTAAAAAAAACCTCGGAAATTTATAATCCCCTAAAAATACCCTCACGCTTCAGAATTCTCCTAAAAAATCTCCTACAAATTTTTTCCCCCTATTTCTCTCCTAACCCAGGTAAAATACCCCTAAATCTAGGAGGAAATCTCCTAACCTGGCAACACTGACCGCGACGGAAGTGCGTCATGGCAGCCATTTTGACGCGGCACTTTTCATGACGCTCATGACCGCCGCCAAAAACGCTCTCGAGTGTGTGCCATTCGTCAATTTTTCTACGAAATTCAATTCCGGCGCTTGTTTCGTCGTTGGTTTTGGAATTTCGCGTTGCATTGACAATTTTTCGAAACAATTGAATGCGTTTTCACCTTCTGGCACTTGGTTCTGCCGCCCAACAGCCAATTTGCTTCAGCAAAACTGTATATTTTTTCTAAATCTTGTCCCTATAGTGATCCTATTTTGAAACTTAATATTAATATTTACGTAAAATTATGAATATATACAATTTCATAATAAACTCAAATATTATTGAAAATTTCAAGTTTTGTTAAATATTTTTACATAGAATAAGCTTCTTTTTCGTGATTTTCTTGAGTGAGACTCGCCGAGGCAGTCACGCATCAAACTCCAGACGTAATCAGCTATCATTTGTGTGTGTGTTCCATCGTCCCTGATACCTGTCTTACACGATTTTCATGTCATGGTGGAATCGTTCTCCTTGCTCGGCTCTGCAGGGGCCAAGATTTTCTGCGGTTTTAGCTTGATCCTTTATTTCTATCCCGACATAATAAGAAAAAAAGTACTTTTTTTAATAAACTTTTGAATAAAATACTCTCCACGAATATAACAAAATGTATTAGGGTAGTTCGAACAAGTCCGTCTTCGCTTTGCTGCCGTCGATATATCATGGAATTAATTTATAACAGCAAATAATAAAAAATAAAAAAAAACTGGTGCGATGGTCTAGTGGTTAGCGTGCTCGCCACTAAACCAGCGGACCGGGAGGTCCCGGGTTCGAATCCCAGTCGCGTACATTTCGTCGTGAAATGTTTTTCTTCGGCATTTCGCGGCGAAATAAGACTAGTTCCACGACTGGGGGGGCGAACTCGATGACCGGCTGTATTGGTATAGGTTTTCCGCAGTTTCCCTATACCCATGACAGAAATGTCATGATGAATATAATACAGAGGGGGAAGTCGGCTGCGGCCGCAACAGGGGGGAACAGGGAGAAAGATGGAGACAAAAAGGAGTAAACAGTAGAGGAAAGAACGGTCATAATGATGGGAAAGAATAGGTAACAAACGCGAAAAGCGTGTACCTAAGGAAAAAACCAATACTACTACTAAAAAATAAAAAAAAAAAAAACAAAGAAAAAAGTCCTAAATCTACTGCTACCGACACGCACTGTGAAATAAAAATTTGTTTGAAAACCCTGTGTAGTGAGTTGAAACACAGGTTGGTATAGGCCTCATCAGTAGTCACTTGATAAAAAATTATACGAATTTTGCCGGCACCAAACTTTTTTTTGTTGATTTGTCAACAAAACTATCAATGCGTATGTTGCGAAAAACGAATTGCATCTAACTGAATTGATTTAAAACACACATTTTTAACGTAGCTCCAAGTTTAGCATACTAAAAATACAAAGCTGATAGTTTTTATTTTATAAATAAAAATACGTGTCGTTAAAATTAAAAAGATCGTTTCTAGACAATTGTAGGCTTGATATAAATATTGTGCATCCCCCTGTACTAAATAGCAGGATATTAAGGGGTTATATACAGTTAAAATTTACGATAAATCGATTTTTAAATGTACATATACTTAAGTACACACACAGAAAAATTTCTTGACAATCCGGCGAATATTCTCGAAATTACACGCACATTTGTAATTACGTGTCAGAGCGTTCGAAAGTGCCTTGAAACTTTAAACGCGTTATTCTCAAAACTGTGTTTTCAAAGTCGGTATTCAAGATTTCTCGGAAACGGCTGAACCGATCAGTCTCAAATTTTAACACAATCTTTTCAAGTATATTTTTTAGTAATTAATCGAAGGATTTTTCTCACCGACAAATATTTTCCATTTTATAAACAATTCAAGGCCTGCATTTTTGTCAAAAATCGATTTTTTTCGTTGAGAAGCCGCCATTTTGTCAAAAAATTATTATTTTGCTTATTCCTTCGATCAATTACAAGATAATCCATTATAGTAACGAAATATTTTTGGTTTTTTCATTTTAGATGATCCAGTCCAGAGATATCGTGCTCAACGCAAGACGCCTTTTTTGGAGGTACTTCAGGAGATCAGCTATAGCAGCTTTCAAAATGATTATTTTTACAAATAAAAATGTTAAAATACAGGTACCATAATATGTGTACAAATGTTTACGTTAATAGATTTAAAGGTCTTCTCAAGAAAAATTCTTGAAAAATCGATCTTTTTGGGCCTCTTGACTGTCTATAACTCCTTAAGGGTATGTACAAGGTCAACATAACCTCACAATTTTCCAACCCAATTTTCTCATAGATGGTTAATTTTTTTAGGAAAAACAAAGCATTAGTCTCTGGAGAATTTCCTAACGCAGAGCTTGATGATTTCCTTTTGCCCCAAATATGATTAATCTCTGAGGAGTCTCCGTTCGAAAATTTCAGCTATCTCTCTCGCACTCATATGTCACCTGGTACATCTTCTACTTCGCCTTAAGGGGCTATACCAGTGTCACACTTTTAAAAAATCGTTTTTTTTTTGCATTTTTCGACAGTTTGTACCTTCAAGAATATCATTATAATTTATATCATTTATATCAATATAATTTTATCTTGCAAAAATCGATAGTTAAATCTTTAAACGCGTTTTTCTCGAAATGAGATTTTTCAAATTTGCTGACATTGTAACTCAAAGAGCAATTATCCGATTGACTTGAAATTTGAACTGAGTACTCTTGAATATATTTACTCTACAATGGTTGTAGGATATTTTTGATTGGATGAAAATTGATGATTTGAAAAAAACGACCATTTTATAGGCAAGAAAACAGACTTTTTTTCATAACTACGCCATTTTGTTAGATTTTTATATTTTTCGAAAATCCTACGTCATTGTATAGGAAATACCTTCCAGTTTAACATTTTTCCTTTTCCGGTTTCAGCTACTCAATCGGCCGGAATCATGTCAGCAGTGGAGGAACTTTTTTTTGGCGCCTCCGAAGGCAGCGCATAAGTCGCTCGGATCTCAATATTTTTCTATGAAAAAAATTATGTATTATAGGTCAAATATAGCGAAATATATTCTTAATTTTCCGAAACATTTAAGGGGAGATATACGCCTAGATGGTCGAGGTCGAGGATTTAGAAGCTATGAACATTCCGTCGACCGTAGAAGACCTACACTATGGGCCTGGTATCGATGATTCCATGTAAGCTGACAAATTTCATGATTTATTCATTCCCAAATTTTCAAACGCGTTTTTCTCAAAACCACGTTTTTCAAATCGGTACCCAAAATTTCTCGAAAACCAATGAACCGATTGCCTTGAGGTTTTTTGTGGTTATACTATACACCATTATCTAGTACTTGTCATAGGATTTTTTTTCCGTTACTTAGTTTTTGTTTTAAAGGCAAATCAATAACTAATTTTTTGCCCAAAAATCACTATTCATGTTGAAACGTCCGCCTTTTTGTCACAAATCGATATTTTCTAAATCGGCTATGACAAGTACTAGATTACAGTATCTAATTTAATAATCTTTTTGGTTTTTTTTTTTCGGATGATTTTTGGAGAAACGCCAGTGGGTACCGTATACGCAGATTTTTTTACGACGCTCCAAGGATCATACAATATCCTTGTATATTTTTTATATTTTAAAATAAAGAAAATCAAACATATTTTTGAATGAATATACTTTTAGATAATTAAAACCCCAATCCGAAATTTCGAATAGTTTCCCTTGAAAAAATTCACATAAATGACCTTTTTCCGGCTCCTAGGTGTATATCTCCCCTTAATTGAGTACTTTTCTTCCGAAAAATGCCCGAAAATCACCCAATTTTTCAGCGTTCACGCTGGTACAGCCCCTTAAGGGGTTACCCCCACTTGCGATTTTGAAAAAATCGATTTTTTTAATGCATTTTTTTGAAGTATAAGTATCTGAGAATATGTCCTGAAAATTTCAAGTCGATCCGAACAAAATTGACTGAGATATGAGCGTTGAAAGAGAAGAATCCGCGTTGAAAGAGCGTTGAAAGAGAAACTTTAAACGCGTTTTTCTCAAAACGGCATTTCTGAAGTCGGTGACCAAGATTACTCGAACACTAATGAACCGATCTTCTTGAAATTTTGCAGGCTTATTTAATACATAAAAATGTAGTCTTTAATCGTTCGATTTTTTTTTTTCGAAAAAAATGGCCGTTTTATAGCCAAAAAACGGCCGTTTTATTTCGTTAAAATCGAACCATTAACTTTGACTGTCCGCCATTTTGTGAAAAATGAATATTTTTTAAAATCCTTCGATTAAAGACTAGTTTATACTTATATTCGACTAAATCCATCCGCATTTTTTTTCTCAGATGATCCACTTCGCCGCAATGTTGGTCACCGCAAACCGTGTATATAAAAACATTATTTCATTGACGGCCATTTGCCACTAAACAATGTAATATTTTTCAATAAAAAAATTACTGAAAGTTCTTCAAGATGTGTTCTTTAAGGTGGTATATTGATCGATTAAAAAAGTTTTGTAGTTTTCTTTAAAAAAATTCATGAAAGAGGCCTTTTTTTGCGCGACAAGTGGGAGTAACGCCTCAAGTAGCCCAGACAAGAGACTTAGCCTCGAATACCTGAATTTAGTCAAATCCCTCATTTATGTTCAATACAAGAATCCTACGAGACGTTCACGAATAGAGGCCACGAATTTCTTGCACAAATGAGCGTACGCGACCGAAATTTGAATATCAAAATGAATCGACGTTGAATTTGGCGAATACCAAAGGCAAGGTGAACGATCGTCCAATTCCGCATGAAAAATTGACGAATGCGATTCATCGCGGAGATATGAAGTCTACAGCGAATACAATAATAAATACAGAAAGGAATGTTGGGAAAAGATTTTGTACTGACGATAAACTTTATTTAGGCGTGTTAATTTGCTCACGTAAGTGATCAGGTCGATATATAGTCAAGGAACATAGAGTTGGACCTATGTTTCTCGATGCACCACTATATATGCCTGTATAATGGTACAGTACGGTTCCATTTCGCAGGCATACAGGCTATATTCATTTATATAATACTCGATAAATCTTTGACTAAAACAAAAAAATTACGATAAAGAGTAACAAAAATTGTATGTACACATGACAGCAGGCTTAAAATTATGCCAAAATATCTCAATCGCGTACACTATACACGTACGACGAGCGAAAAGACAAAGATCAATATCTAAAAATAACATCGAACGTCAGTCGTGCGTCTTTCAGCAAATGCAATCACGATGTCGTAAAATCTCGCGATTTTCTCCCCTCCCCCCCCCTTTTTTTGTCCAATTACATAGATTCCGTTAGTCGAAGATTTTGCAGCTCAACGTTCGCGACGTTTTCCAACAATGATACATAAAATTTAACACTCAACTTTTTTCAACACGCTATAGTCTATACCCCGAAGGGACGTCGCGATTTTTCGTCTCTAAAACGTATTAATCGAAAACTCGTTGGAACTCACGAGCAACGCAAAATCACATGAATTTTTATATCTTTCGTTAATCATGTCGATAGTTCTAAAACGAGAAAACGACGTCTAAAACAATATTCTTCGACGATTTCAATTCTTTCCGAATATTGCGGCTTTCTCTCTGAATTGCGCCCGACGCGCCGCTTTTTCCTCCTCTTCTCGCTTCCGCTCCTCCTGTTCCATGCGAATTTCGTCCTCGAATTTGTTCGCTTTGCGCAACTGCTCGATCTGCGAAAGAGCAACAAAATTCATTAGTGTTTAGAGAAAAATGAAGAAATATTTGCAACATACGCGATAAATACCGTAATGTGGGATTACTTTGAACAGGTTTTGGAAGTTTTCTGCAGGTCACTTTTTTTAAGGCCTTAGGCCACAGTAACGGGTATAAAATCATGTGCGAATTTAACAATTTTTTTTTCGTATGAAAAAGTGATTCACTCATAAAAGTAATTACAGATCTATTTAGTATGAATATCAAGTTGTTAGAAAATATATATATATATATTTTTTTCGATGCACAAAATGGCCGACTACTAATGTTTTGTTATCTTTTTTTAGCATCCACAATTTTTGGCCTAGAACAAAAAACGAAAATCCTCGCCAATCTACATTAGAATATCTAGAGAAGTACATACGGAATTTGAAAATTATTTTTTTATTCAAAAGTTGTAGTTATTTGAACTTAAGAAATGAATTTTCAGTGCAAAAATTTCATTATAACTGCTCATAAACTGCTCATAAAATAAAAAGTTTTCGATTAATCAGAAATTCCGTACGTAATTCTCTGCGAAATGCAATTGGGAGCATAACTTTTAAATTTGGAGTAAATCGAGGGAAAATTGTTGAATTTATTTGTCACGCCAATTGGAAAAAAGCGGTTTCAAGAAGTTTCGAGAAGTCAACCACAAAACAACGACGTACAAAAGTACGTCGAAAAAAAAAAGATATTTTTTCTAACAGCTTGATATTCACACTAAATACATGTGTAATTAATATTATGAGTGAATCGCTTTTTCATACGAAAGAAAATTGTTAAATTTGCACATGATTTTATACCCGTTACTGTGGCCTTCACATCCGAAAATTCTAACTTTTTTTGCTCTAATAGAACAATGTGTCCTTTGGCTATCAAATGTATGAGGAAATGGTAATTCTGAGGCCGGGTTGAAATTCCGAACTTGGGATGATCAGAACGCCCAAAACTCCGAAAGAATTTTACACAAAAGACCAAAACTCCGAAAGAATACTACCCCGAAAGATCAAAACTCCGAAAGAATTTTACACAAAAGATCAAAACTCCGAAAATCTGAACACCGTCAAAATAATTCGGCTATGGAAGTTTTAAAAGTTTCAAAATTGTCAATAAATCGACGAATTATTTCTAGATTTTTTTTTCATAAGAAATTATTTTACAAGAAATTTTGTTGCATTCCAACGGTGCAAACTTCAACATCAGTGATCGAATGGTCATTGAAAATCGGTAAGCGAAGGATTCGTCTGCCATTGGTCATTGCGAATAACGTAGTTCCAGAATGGGTAAGGAAGAATCGAGCTTGACAATTTTTAATGGCAGAGAGAGAGAGAGAGACAACCCAAACAAACCCGAAAGATCAAAACTCCGAAAGAATTTTACACGAAAGATCAAAACTCCGAAAATCTGAACACCGTCAAAATAATTCGGCTATGGAAGTTTTGAAAGCTTCAAAATTTGCAATAAATCGACGAATTATTTCAAGAATTGTTTTTTTTTTAACAAGCAGTGATTGTACGTCAATTTTGAAATTTGTCTAGACAATGTTATACGTCCTGCATCATTTACAGTCAACTGTGTAGACTTTCTCTGGCATGATCTTGACGAACCTTGTCATTTCGGAACATTTAAAATTAGGAATTTTAAACCGTCGGCGCATTCAAAGTTCGGAATTTCAACGCGGCCCCCATGACAAGATCATGCCAGCGAAAGTCTACACAGTTGACTGTAAATGATGTAGAACGTATAACATTGTCTAGACAAATTTCAAAATTGAGGCAAAATCACTTCTCACTGAAAAAACAATTCTCGAAATAATTCGTCGATTTATTGAAAATTTTGAAACTTTTGAAACTTCCAAAGCCGAATTATTTTGACGGTGTTCAGATTTTCGGAGTTTTGGTCTTTCGTGTAAAATTCTTTCGGAGTTTTGATCTTTCGGGGTAGTATTCTTTCGGAGTATTGAGCGTTCTGATCATTCGAAGTTCGGAATATCAACTTGGCCAATAATAAATAACAAAATTATTTTTTTTGCTATTGTCTTATTTATATTTATTTATTGGGTTATAAATGATGATATTCAGTCGGGGGAAGCTGAAATCACCCCCATAAAAAGTTATGGGGTTTTGAAGTTCGCGGAAACACGTGATAAAATAGGGCATTTTGAACATTTCAACGCCTATATTGGGTTTGTTTGGATTTTTTTAAATTCTAAATGATTTATAACGATTCTTCGCTCGTAAAAAATTTGTTAATAACAAATTTCAGCTTCCCTCGTCTGAATATTACCATTTATAACGCAATCAATGGGATATTCTAATTTATTGGATTTACTTATTTTTCGGAAAAGTCACTTATCTAAAGAATTACCAAAAATTTAATATTTTATGCATTATACATGGGATTAAATGGAAAACAACGATATTTTACAATCAAATTTTCATCCTTGTTAAGGAAACATTTTACATAAAAATATCAAGTACCTAGGGTACTATTATAGGCACGTAATCAGTCTTGTCATTTTCATTGA
>OY723391.1:18467092-18557092 GCA_963210295.1 Ophion ellenae | reverse complement strand
TATTTGATACTTTTGTTAAAGTAGGTTTATTAAGGCTAATACAAAGTAGAAACATTATAAATAAAAATAAAAATAATACAGTCTCGTTTCGTCGTAGAAAAATATACATTTTCTGCATAAATATCAAAAAAGGTAATTTCCAGGAAAAGTGTCCAAAATTAATTCCACTGGTGTGTAAAAATCTTTTTGAAATTTGGCACCAATCTTCGATAATTTTATTTGTGATTTCGATCAAATGTTCGCTCTCGGGAAAACAATTTGCACTCTCATATTGCACTCTCTTTTTCTATGGGCCTATATATATATATATACACACAGGGTGTCCCAGAATTGAATGTGTCCCCTGATGGGGGTGAAGTTCTGAGTCGATTGATATAAGCATGTGTGCGTCTCAGGTCAACCCCCGAATCATTATTACATTTTCAAGGCGGGCGCACCTGATTGGCCCGCCTTTAAAAATTAATAATAATTCAGGGGATGATCCGAGACCCACACATGCTTATATCAATTGACTCAGAATTTTACCCCCAACCCCCTATTCCAGGGAACGTATTCTGTTCTGGGACACCCTGTATATATATTCATATATAACATACGAATATTATTAATAACGTTTGCAATTACTGTAATTATATTCACAATTAATATTTTTGAATTTATAAATATATAAATAACTGCAAACCTATATATATATATATATATATATATATATATATATATATACACCCACACACACATATATATAGGATGTCCTGTTATGAATGAATGATACTGCGACTGCCTATACAGTATACTATACGCTGAAATTTCAGTTTAGTAAAAGTCCTTCGGTTTTCGTCATAAAAATCATCTGCTTTTGGTTTCTCGCATGCCATTTCTATAAATGATAACTTTCTATACTCTGTTTTTTTTAAACATTCTTGGTTATTTGTATTATCTAGAAAAGTCTTCTTTTCAATCTTAAATATTGAGGAAACTTTATGAAAAAAGATGTTATGCAGAATTTTCATACAAACCAATTCGAACATCTGACTTTGATAGCCTGCGGTGTAAATAAAATGTACTACGCATATCGTGCCAATTACTTTAAAAAGTTGCTTAGTTATTATCGATTCGTATCATTTGTAGAAATGGCATGCAAAAAACCAAAAGCAGATAATTTTTTTTCAAAAAACAACATAAAGCCTAAAATCTCGAAAACCGTGGGACTTCTACTAAATCAAATTACAGCATATAGTAGAACATGGATCTGACCTATCGACAGTTGCAGGATTATCCATTCACAACAGGACTCTCTCTCTCTCTCTCTCTCTCTCTCTCTCTCTCTCTCTCTCTCTCTCTCTCTCTCTCTCTCTATATATATATATAATGTCCTATGTAGGACTCGTTCAAAACGTGATATTGCAATGATTGGGATAATAATAAGCTCGGAACTAGAGAATGCGGGTAAAACAATGGCGTTAGCTCGACATGCTGCAGCAATAAATTGCGCAATAATGCTCGAGACAAAGTGCGCGAGCAGCGCGATATTTTCACGAATGAAAGTTCTCAGGTGAACCGATCGAGCGTTTCGCGCGTGGAATGGCAAAACGCGGTGAAACTACGCTCTCGCGCGACTGGATGTTTCTCAATTATTCTATGTACGGGCTTACCGATAAGTGAACTCTCATTCCTCGCGACAACGAAAAACACGTTCAATGAGTTTCTAGTCTACCACTCTTGCCTGATGGCGTCGAAGTTTGCATCGTCGGGATGCAACGAAAGTTCTCTACAATTTTCTTTGTTCCTTTATTTTTATTACAATGTACAATTTGTTTTTTTTTTTCATTGATTAAGACCGTGGATGTCGGATGAGGATGGGAAAAAATCGTTTGCGTATTTTTCGTGCCCTTAATCGGCGGAAAAAAACGTGAGCAATGGAAAAAACTGCCTTTCGTTGCATTCCAACTATGTAAACTTGAACATCGTGCCCGTATGTGCATAGAAAATACCGGCCTAAAGTTTTCGATCACTTTGGATAACTGCAAAGTATATTAGAATAATATACTTTGCATATTATTATTAGAATAATAAAGTCTTATGATAAATTATATATTTAATAAATAAATATATATATATATATATTATGATTATATTATTATACATTATAATATATATATATATATATATATATATTAATAAATCATAAATTATATATTTATAATAATTATTATAAATTAATATTATCAGAATGATATACTTTGCATATTGCAAAGTTTTATTTTATAGAGCTATGTGCAGAGTTGGGCGTAATTCTATTTATAAATACGAATACGAGTTTATTCACATCGCGATTTTCATATGAATATAAATACAAATTTATTCATACTCCACTTATCTGTATTCACATGCATGCATCCAAATACAATTGTATTCACAAAAAATTGTAAATACAAAAAAATTCACAAAATAAGTTGTGCATTTTTTCGTATTTAAGACAAATTAAAATCGAATTCACAATGAATACATTAAAATTCACACCAAAAGTGAGTTCTTACGTATTTTGAGAGAAAACATTGCGTCAAGGCAAATACATTTTTGCAAAACAAGTTGTGAGTTTCAAATATTACATTATAAATATGACAATTTCACAAAATGAGTTGTGAGTTTCCTCAAGTGGAAGCAAATTAAAATCGAATTCACGAAAATTATATTAAAATTTACACCACAAGCGAGTCCTTACGTATTTTGAGAGAAAACATTGTGTTGAACTCAACACAATGTTGAACTCGACACAATGTTTTTGCTCGACGCAATGTTTCCTCTCAAAGTACGTAAGAAGTCACTTTTGGTGCAAATTTTAATCTAATCATTGCGAATTTGATTTTAATTTGTCTCAAATACGAAAAAATTCACAACTTATTTTGTGATTTTTTTTTGTATTTACAATTTTTTGTGAATACATTTGCATTCACAGCGTTGGATGTGATTTTTTTAATTCACAGGATTTTTTGTGAATATTCACTATTTTTTCCGTGAATTTATTTGTGTGTTCAGAATATTTGTGAATACAATTGTATTTGTATGCATGCATGTGAATACAAATAAGTGAAATATGAATAAATTTATATTTATATTCACATGAAAATCACGATGTGAATAAATTCGTATTCATATTTGTAAATAGAATTACGCCCAACTCTGTTATATAGTACCTGCGTTACAAGTTTTGTTAAGGGTTTTTGAAGGCGAAATATGCCAAAATAAATTAAAAGAGTTCAGAAATACTAATATTGATTGCATCCCAACGATGCAAATTTCAACCTTATACATATTCGTTGAAATACTATAGCTGCTGTATCAATGAATATTATTCCAGAGTTAATTCCGGTCGGGGAAGCCACACGCGATATAATATCGAAAATTTAATCAAATCGCATCTCGTGAGGTTTCATTTGATCGGATTATTATTGAGTTATGAAAAAGAGAAGTAACGCGTCATCAATTTCCGGTTGAATTTGTTTGCAGAGAAAGCAAAATCGTCAGAGGGTTGTCAATGTATCGAGGTTATTAGAGTATTATTAAGTATTTTACGAATCAACGTATAGCATTGTTTGGTTCTGTTCTTCATGGTCTATGTTTAATAATAGTCGCTCTTTATTACGGTCTGGTGGTAATTAATGTTTGGTCCACTTTGATGATAATGGAAATTGAAACAAATCTCTACATTCAGAGTTTATGAATTAAAAATAAAAATTGACGTATAGGTGTATCCGAAGTCACCTTGTCCGGTGACATAAAACCGTAGGCAAAAACTAATAATGTCGCAAGGGTGTTTGGCGGGAACACTTTGAATTTTTTCTTCTGCCAAAGTGACTATATCGGTGGGCTCTGTTATCGTGTGTAATATTTTGTATACCTTAGCGATGCAGTCAATTGAAAAAAATATGCGTTTCCGATATTTGACAATGGATTTGGGGAATTCATTGTTTTGTTCACTAATAAATGCATTTTATTGCTATTTGGAAACTCGCCGATTTTTTCGAAAGAACTGTAGAGAATGTTAACAGATTTTTTTTGTTCATTTCTCCAATAATCTATTTCCAGCAACGTACCTAAAAATATACTTTTTTCCATTTAGATATAAAAAATGATTTTTTCAAATAATTAATTCTCTCAGATCATAAATTTAAAAATCATTAATTCCAGATATAAAAAATCATTAATTCACCGGTTCAAAGCATGTGTTACGGAACATTTTTGATTTCGCGACGCGAAACCTTTTTTTTTATCAAGGTTGCACAATCCTTGCGGCAGCAGAAGCGTAGCGCAGTGAATTCCATGCAGGAACTCGGGAGAGCCATTACGTATCCACTGATTTCGCACTGTGAGTTTTCGCGCAATTTCCTGATAATCGACAGCGGGCCTTGTTATTTCTTCGAGCATTCTACTCTGTCGGATTTTAATGTTATTGCACTTTTACGCAAATAGACGACGAAATGGAGAGTGTTTTTGCCATGTCCTTTTTTGTTTTTGGTTCCTTGGGGTGAAGAGCGTAGTAAAGAAAAATAACTTTAAAAAGTCGCTATCTCGAAATCACGCATCGCCAAAAATCCTTTTAGGGAATCTCTTAAGGCGTTACCCCCACTTGTAGCGCAAAAAAGGCCTTTTTCATGAATTTTTTAAAAGAAAACTACAAAACTTTTTTAATCGATCGATATACCATCTTAAAGAACACATCTTGAAGAACTTTCAGTAATTTTTTTATTGAAAAATATTACATTGTTTAGTGGCAAATGGCCGTCAATGAAATAATGTTTTTAAATACACGGTTTGCGGTGACCAACATTGCGGCGAAGTGGATCATCTGGAAAAAAAATGCGGATGGATTTAGTCAAATATAAGTATAAACTAGTCTTTAATCGAAGGATTTTAAAAAATATTCATTTTTCACAAAATGGCGGACAGTCAAAGTTAATGGTTCGATTTTAACGAAAAAAAAACGGCCGTTTTTTGGCTATAAAACGGCCATTTTTTTCGAAAAAAAAAATCGAACGATTAAAGACTACATTTTTATGTATTAAATAAGCCTGCAAAATTTCAAGAAGATCGGTTCATTAGTGTTCGAGTAATCTTGGTCACCGACTTCAGAAATGCCATTTTGAGAAAAACGCGTTTAAAGTTTCTCTTTCAACGCTGATTCTTCTCTTTCAACGCTCATATCTCAGTCAATTTTGTTCGGATCGACTTGAAATTTTCAGGACATATTCTCAGATACTTATACTTCAAAAAAATGCAATAAAGAAAATCGATTTTTTCAAAATCGCAAGTGGGGGTGACCCCTTAAGATATTGAAGGGTTACGTGGGTTTGAAAATTTCAAAAGGCCATTTAAAAAAAATTTAATTATCTAATAGTACAATATGTCTAGAATATTCTCCCAAAGTTTTAAGGGGTTAGGCCACTCTAGAATTTTCGAAAAGTCGATTTTGTTTTAATGGTCCCCTAGGACCTCAAAAATGAAGTCCCAAAAGATGATGGGCGGGAAAAATCTCTAAGTACTCGGTTTTCGAATTTTAGTACAAGGCCGCCTGGTCCGCAGCGAGCGGGTTCAACTTCAAACGCGTTTATCTCAAACCTGCATTTTTCAAGTTGGCCGGAAACATAACTCAGATAATTTTCAACCTATTCCCTTGAAATGTTGGATATTTCTTGAAAAATACATTGTTTATGGAAGTACGTAGGATTTTTTTTTATATTGCATAGTCCATTTGTTATTAACAATTATCTGACAATTTTTTCAGGCAAATGTTTCACTTTCCACTTTAAAAGTGCGCCATTTGGCCAAAAATCAATATATCGAAAAATCCTACGTACTTCTATAGCAGTTATTCTATATAATTGAAAGAAAAAAAAATCATTGGCCCATTATAATTCAAAAAGTATAGGAGTTGTTTTTCCGGCCGTGGACCCTGGAAAAACGGAGACGTCATCGCAAAAACGCTGCACAGCCGCCATTTTTAAATTAATCGCTTGAAAAAAATTATTGTATACAGTCACCGATATGTATGATAAACCCCCATTTTTGTAAACTCGATTTATGTTGTAGTTTTTCTGAAAAGAAAAATTCCCTAAAAGCCTATTTTTTCGGCCTCTAGAGTGGCCTAAGGCCTCAAGTCAATCGAAGTAAAAGTCTAGGAGAGAGAACCTTTGGAAATTCCCCCCGTTGGGAAAGACCTGCCGGGAGCGACGCAGGTATATCACATTTTTCTCAAAACACCATTTTTGAAGTCGGTGGACATGATTTCCCAAAAGCTAATGCACCGATCTTATTGAAATTTTGCACACTTCTCCAAAATAGCATTTACTAGTGATTGAACGAAGGTTTTTTTTTCGATTACAACTAATTTTACAAGGCTATACGTAGTGTAAATTGTACCAAAAATTGAACTATTTTGCATACAACTCTGCCAAAAATTCAAATTTTCAAAAAGTCCTTCATTGAATCACGAGCTATACTTCTCTAAGAGAAAAAATTGGGTTTTTAATTTCAGATAAAGCTATCATGAGTTATCCTGACCACCACGAGGACACTTTTTTAGGGGGCTCCGGAAATCAGGTTCCACTCTCAGTTTCCCAAATTTTTGGATGAAATTTTTTTCAAATATTGTCCAAATGTTGCTCTTTTATATGCTTACCATTTTGAATAAAATAATTAATATATTATATTTTAAATAAATAGAGAAAATATCCTTTTTTGCTTCGAAACCCGCGTAACTCCTTAAAAAGGAGATATGTGCAAAACTTCAGTCCGATGGGAGAGGGGACCTTTTTGGAACTTTATCCGTTTCTTCAAAGCTGCAATCAGTTTCGATAGTTTTGTGCAAGCTGGGCACGATCCCTTGAAGATTTTGGGTTATGACCCAAATCCTCGAATATCTGGGAGATTTGTGGAGCAGCAATATCGTCGAAAGTCTTATCCCAGCCGAAGAAACGTGTTCGATGCCTAAGCTTCCCATATATAGGGTGCCCCAAAATAATCTGACATTTAAATTTATCAATAAAACGTATTATTTATTCTAAAAGTGCGAATATTTTTATTTTAATATAAGGTACAAACTCCTCCTTGTCCCTGTTTGCAAACGTTTACCCTTTTGACGAAATTTTCGATAACAATTTCGCATAATTGCGGACTAATTTCATTAATGGTGCGTCCAATTGCTTCCTTGAGCTCCGGAATGGTCCGTGGATCATTGGCGTACACGTTTCCTTTCATGAAACCCCAAAGTCCAATGGCGTCGAATCGCACGATCTTAGTGGCCAATTCACATCGCCGCGGCGCGAAACAACACGACCATGAAACATCGTCTGCAATAACTATGCAGTAACAATGCAGCAAATAACAATTTCTATGCGTTGCTCGATCGTGCAATCGGGTATTACACCCTTTTTTGAAAGGTGTCTCAATTTGATCCTTTTGTGGTAATAAACTACTAGATTTTTTTTAATGAAATCGATAAGTGCCATAAAAATACATTTAAATTTTACATTTCAAATTTCCGCGCGAAAACACTAGCCGCCATTTTACTTCGGTTCGTGACGTCACTTGCATAGTAAACATCGACGCTGCGCCAATTGTGAATACGTAATTTTGTTTGGTTAAAAGTGACTTACAGTCCCTATCGTCGGTGTGTTGTTCCTAAATGTAAGAATACTAGTGTAAAAACTAGTAGTGTAATACTAGTGTAAATATGAGGAAGACTTGGTTTAAACTTGCGAGAAAACATCCAAAGTCATAGACCGAAATAAAATCATTTGTTCTTGTTAGAAGTACAATTAACTATTTGAAAATTTGCAATGAACTATGAGAAACGAGAATATATAGATGTTGACGCTCTCTTTCACAGGTTAGAGAATAATACATCTACCGTTTTCTTTGTTTACAATGTCAATGATGTCACGTCGGAATCCATTATGGCGGCTACGGTTTCGCATGTTCGTTTAACAGATAGAAAAAGTATTTAAACCAATTAATTATAAAATATATTTTGTGTTTTTATCGAATAAAACCATCATTATTCGATTGCTTATTGCGAAATCTGCCTTATTTATACATTCTTAGTATTTTTCTTACATAAGGTAAAATACCCTATTCTCCATGACTAAACTTCACTGCTTCCCGATGCCAGTTGTCAAAGATTAGTACTCTATATTCGCGACAAAAAAAATGGCGCGCTATTTAAAATGTTAGGTGATTTTGAGACACCCTTTATATATATATATATATATATATATATATATATATATATGTGAGATTGAAGCTTGCATCGTTGCAATGCAACGAAAATGATTATCTTTCAATTGATCAAATTTCTTTTGGCATATTTCAGCGACGAAAAGGCCTCGACAATCTTTTGAATTGCTTATTTAGAAATGAATTATTTGAATAGGCAAAGAAGATTTTGTGGAATGATGAAAACGAGAAAATAAAAATATAAAGACGAATTTTCATTGCATTGCAACGATGCAAACTTCAACGCCGAATATATATATATATATATATATATATATATATATATATATATATATATATATATATATATATATATATATATATATATATATATATCTACACCCAGAGTGTTAGGAAGGTCGATGCAAAGCCTTAAGGGGGTGATAGGTAACCTCGTTAGGAACATATCTAACCTAGGTTACCTTAGGCCAAAGTCTAAGGATTTCGAGTTATCATGATAAGTATAATTTTTGGAAGTTTTCCAAAATTAGGTACTAACTCGTTCATAATGTTCAAATAGACATTAATTCGTAACTAAAAACTTATTTGCCTCTTAGCTTAATGCGTATTTAATCGACAAACACCAATAGAATCATCTGTATCCACATAACTAACTAAATGGGACGTGTTCTATAATTAAAAACTTGTTAAAAAATCAAAAACCTTCTTATATTAATGATATTAAAGAAAATAACATTAACATAAGAGGTAAACGAGTTAGTACCCAATTTTGGGAAATTTTCCAAAAATCATATTTACCATTATAACTCGAAATTCTTAGACATTGGACTGAGGTAACCTAGGTTAGATATGTTCCTAACGAGGTGACCTATCATCCCCTAAAGGCTTTGCAACGACATTCTCAACACCCTGTATATATATATATATATATATATATATATATATATATATATATATATATATATATATATATATATATATATATATATATGGAAGGGTGTTAGAATTCAGAAACGTCGTTATGGAAGCTAGAGCACAGGAGTCCAAACTCCATAGCGGAAGCGGTAGGAAAAGCACCGGCGATATAAAAAGTTCTAGTACAAAACTTCACCACCAGCACCGCTCCGATAACAAGTGACCGACCGACATGGTAATAGAGACCACAAAGTGAAAGTGGTCGCGACATTCCAATTAACCCTAAAAAATGCCGTCTAAATTTGCATCGTTGGAATGCAACGAATAATTTTCAGATTTGAGCGACGAAAATCACGCAAACACTTTTCAGCATTCTTATTCAGCGATCTACAATAAATTCGCAAAATATGATTTTGGATAATAACGAAAATAAGAAATGGAAAGGAATTTTCGTTGCATACCAACGATGCAAACTTTAACCCCATCCTAAAAAAGTAAAGATGAAAGAGAAGCGATAAATGTTCAAACTCATCTGTGAAAATAATCCTGCAAACGTTTTTCGTAACGTAATTGGCTATAATACCGAAAGCGCAAAAATCGCAAGTATTTGAGAAACAAATAAAACCATTCACAGATGTAAACCATAAGGATTGAGTTTGGTACTTTTTTAAATATAAATTATTTTGCGTTATAAATGTGCCGATAACGAAAGACATAAAAAAAGTGTTACAGATTTACATTGTATACACATGGTTCGAAATTTCGCTCGAAACATATTGATAACTTTCAATTATTATACACTCTTTATACTTCACATTATACCCGTATTTATATTGTATATTTTCGATTAATTATGCTTAAGGCCTTAGGCCACAGTAACGGGTATAAAATCATGAAAATGTAACAATTTTTTTTCATATGAAAAAGTGATCCACTCAAAAAATTAATTACACATCTATTTAGTATGAATATCAAGCTATTAGAAAATATATATTTTTTCGATGTACAAAATGGCCGACTACTCGAAACTTCTCGAAACAGCTTTTTTCCAATTCGCGTGACAAATAACTTCAACAATTTTCACTCGATTTACTTCAAATTTTAAAGGTTATGTTCCTAATTGCATTTCGCAGAGAAGTACGTACGGAATTTCTGATTAATCGAAAACTCTTCATTTTATGAGCAGTTTATGAGCAGTAATAACGAAATTTTTCACGCAAAATTCATTACTTAAGTTCAAATACCTACAACTTTTGAATAAAACAATATTTGACGAGATTGACGAGAATTTTTGTTTTTTGTTCTAGGTAAAAAATTGTGGATGCTAAATGTCACGCCGCGGAGCGCCTTAAAAAAGATAGCAAAAGAAAATATTTAAAGATAACAAAAGAAAATATTAGTTAGGAAATATTAGTTTTTAGTAAACCTAAAAAAGAAAATATTAGAAAATATTTAACAAATTAAAATATTAACAAAAGAAAATATTAGGCATTTCGATGCCATTTTGTACATCGAAAAAAAATACATATATATTTTCTAACAGCTTGATATTCATACTGAATAGATGTGTAATTCATTTTAAGAATGAATCACTTTTTCATACGAAAAAAATGGTTAAATTCGCACATGATTTTATACCCGTTACTGTGGCCTAAGGCCTTAATAACGTACCTTTTTTCCAAGTTCGAAATAAATAATCTAATGGACAAAAAAAATCGGAAAAACGACCTTTTTTCGGTTCATCACAGTGGTGACCTGCTTCAACCGTATTGATATTCAGTTAATCAAACATCAATAGGTCGTGTACTGAATTTCACGCATACAAGTAGTCGAGTATAGGGATATTTGCACGAAACAAGTGTCACAAGCTGTGAGTCGATCAATAAAACAAGTGACGCAATCAGTTGCAATCCAGTTGCGTATTATCAGTGTGATTTGTAGATAGAGATTCGTCCTGGCGTGGTTATAGCACTAGATAGAAATCCCCTGTGCGTCGTATATACTTGCACTCATACATATATGCATTCCTATATATGCATTCTGGTGCAAGCGCAGTGGCACACATCGGCGAAAGATGTGACAAAGGTCGCGGTAAGGAGAAAGCCCGCGTAATGAAAGTACCGCGTGACACAAGTGAAAATGGTTCAATCGATAAGCTCCAAGAGCCTTGAAATCCTAAACGTGAGAAGGAATGTTCATTCACTTTTCTCTGTCTTCTTAAATTATTGAAATGCATATTGCATTTTGTTTTTTGTTTTTTTCAAGTTTCCCGGGCATAAATTTTGCCTGTATTTTTTATTATTTTTATACTTGTTTCCTCATAGCCTGAGCCGATACGAAACGAGCGAAAAAGTCATGTAAAAAATTGTGGAGACATATTACTGATTTATCTAGATTTTCTTCTTTGCAGCAGGATTTTTTTGGCGTTACTGTTACATCGCAGTAAAGCAGAAAAACCAAAACTCTTTTTTTAAGGGAAGGGTGGGGGTTTCAGCGTGAAAAAAACACACTTTTTTTCATCTATATGGATAGAGTAAATTTATTGAAACCTTTTGTATTAAATGTATTAATGTTATTAAAAAATATTTATGAATATTCTCGTTGTGATTATAATCATTTATATTATTTATATCCATTATTTTTATTCTTATTACTATTATTATTATTATCATTATTATCGTCATTTACATCTATTACGATTATCATATCATTTTATAAATATAAAAAAAACGAAAAAGTTGGATGACTCCGCTGGGTGGAAGCACCATGGAGCTTTGCACAATGTAACGACCGATCTAGTTTGCCAATCGTAATGCAATCTCGTTTTCTCAACTTCGTTCAGCGACACGCGCGCTCGTTTAACTTTATCTCGCGGAGATAGTAAAGTCGTCCGGTAAAACATTGGTATCCCTTGGAAAATCGCGATTGCGCGCATGTAACACATACCTATGTATGTATGCCCGCATGCCAGAAAGCGCGCACTTGTGTCGAAGCCGGAACTCGGTCAAGGAGAGCCGCAGTATTTTGTCGGCATGCTTTAGGAGTCACAGGAGAGCACAGTGCTCACGCGGTCTACCACCTCTGTGTGTGCGAAGAAACATTGGACAATGCTCAATGCGGCGTCACGTATAGCTATAGAATCCGGCAAGTGAAAGAAAGAAAAAGCCCAAAGCGTTTCGCCATTAGGATTCTGAAATTTGTCGCAAACTCCGGGAGATCCGTTCACGACGATACGGCAATGTTTCGTCTTTTTGTTGTTGGGGATTGTGGAAAATCTTCGAAAAGACGTTTGAAGGGTCCGCACCCACAAAACGTGGGGGATTTTCACCCACTAAAAAAAAACATCCCAGACTAAGAATAATGATAATATTGATAAACAATCATAATGTAATTGCAACATCAACAATAACAAAAATGATAATGATAGCAGCAACGGTAATAACTTTTTTGGTCTATTTTATTGTAATAAATGTTAATCTTAGAGAAAAATGTTTTCTACGAAAGTTGTAGCCTATGAAAAGATTGATCTTTTATGTTCTATACACGTTTTGTGTATAACCAATCTGTTTCGAGAAAAAATGGGATAATGCTCAAAAAGTACATTTTCCTAAACTCCGATAGTTTCGATATTATCCACTTATGCACTCTACCGTGGGAAGGTTGCAGTTTGATCTTTGATACTATACGCATACCTAAACTACAAACAAACTCAGACACACACTACAAACAAACCTAAACACGCCAAACAAACAAACAAACCTAAAGAACACAGCAAACGAACCCAAACAACACAACAAACAAACTCAAACACACAACACAACAAACAAACCCAAGCAAACTCCAACCTTCCAACCAAACTAATGGAGTTTAGCAAAACGTTCTTATTGGAGCATTATCCCATTTTTCTCGAAACAGAATGGTTTTAGACAAAAACTGTACGGAACATAAAAGATCGATCTTTTTGTAGGCTACAACTTTCGTGGGAAACATTTTCCTCGAAGATCAACACTTATTAAAATAAAGTAGAAAAACTTTTTTTTTAATCAGTTTTTGTGAGTTTTGACCTGGAAAATCGAATTTGCGGGTATTTTCACTGTCATATTCGTAATCAGCGGGCAAAATACACGGGTACACGAAATTACTAATTAATCAGAGATATATCCTTTTCGGAACTACACCCCAACCTTCAATATCATTGTTGTGTATCCGCAAAGTTGTTCACATAATTATTGAAGAATTTTATTCTCGCCTAATGTAGAATTTTTCGTCAACGCTTGATTTAAGGCAGTAGTCTGCTTTGGTAGCCGAAAAAAAGCGTTTTTTCAGCAATTTTTTTGAAAGGGAAGGAAATGATTGCGGTAAACGAAATTTTGAGACGATAGTGTATTATATTCAAGCTTTAAAAAACAATTTTTATTATTGAAAAATATTGAAATTTTTCAAAGTTGTAACGATTTTTCTGGGGCGCCTGGAGTGTGCACTTGTAAATCGGTGCCGGTGATGGAGGTCGTGCGATGCATCTGAAACAGTCGAACCAAATTTTTTTTTAGTTTTTATAAGTTCCTTTTCTATATGAACTAAAAAGACACCGAAGAAATGATGAAATTCCAAATTTTTTCGAAGTTTGAAGAAAAATGCACTTTTTTGTAAAAAAAAAATTCACTCTAAGTTGCAAAACAAGTAATTCAAATAGTACTTTTGTCCAACTTTTTTAGTTCAAATAGAAGATAATTTAATACTGAAGCTAGATCACTTTGATTTTTTTCGATCGGACATATATTGTTTTTGCTATCGCCGGCACCGTTTTCTAAAACTTGTGAAAATGAAAACTCGAGAAAACGGGCTTTAAAGTATTCGGTCCAAAAAAATATAAGTTTTTGAAT
This sequence comes from Ophion ellenae, assembly GCA_963210295.1. Taxonomy (NCBI): domain Eukaryota; kingdom Metazoa; phylum Arthropoda; class Insecta; order Hymenoptera; family Ichneumonidae; genus Ophion; species Ophion ellenae. The sequence goes on along the minus strand of OY723391.1, from coordinate 18,543,062 downwards.
ACTTACACTAATTAGATGTTAATCAGCTATCCCCGGGCCATACAATAATCCTTCCTCTTCTTCAAATCGATTTTTTGAAGCCTGTAAAGCAGACTACTGCCTTAAGAAATGCATTTTCGGCTTTCTTTCAGCTCGTACCACTAGTTTTACGTCGATTTATTTACAATACGAAGAACTTACGTTCCACTCGTCGTGGCGATACTCGATCGATGTCTTGAAAATGAATTAATTACGATGCGGGTTCTTGTTGCGAAAAAGAAATAAAATAAAATTCTATCACGATAAAACTCGTTTGAGGTCTGGGGAGGAAAGACGAGACGTGTTTGATATCAGTTGCACCAGGAAGACAACGAGAGTTTGACATATAATAGCACGAGATTGGAACGCGTTTAAATTGGCTGCTTCCTATGTTTATTCGAATCATTGACACAGGCATAGAGTTTCTCACGTACTCGCGATATACTAAATATACAATCGAGTCATAGAGAGACTTTTGTACGGGTCTTCCCATACTCTTCTCTTTCTCGTTCTCTCTTTCTCCCTCTCTTATCTATACACCGGTATAAAGGGTGTCTCAAAATTACCTGACATTTCAATTTATTCATAAAACGTATTATTTACTTGAAAAGTACGAATATTTTGATTTTAACACAAGGTACAAACATGGAGGTTATGTGCGAAACGCAATATCCGATAAATGGCACAAACGGCATGGACTTGGAGGACATATTCTTTCAACAAGATGACGCAACCTGCCACACGGCGAAACAATGCAATTATTGCAGACGAAGTTTCATGGTGGTGTTATCTCGCGCCGCGGTGATGTTATTGCCCACCATTAATGGAATTAGTCCGCAATTATGCCAAAACGTCATTGAAAATTTCGTCAGAAGAACGTTTGCAAACAGGGACGAGGCGGCCATTTATCGGATATTGTGTGCCACACATAACCTCCATGTTTGTACCTTATATCAAGGGATTAGGCCACAGTGAAGGGTATAAAACAATGTGCGAATTTAACAATTTTTTTTCGTATGAAAAAGTCATTCACTCATAAAATTAATTACACATCTATTTAGTATGAATATCAAGCTGTTAGAATTTCTTTTTCGATATGCAAAATGACCGACTACTCGAAACTTTTCGAAACAGCTTTTTTCCAATTGGCGTGACAATTAACTTCAACAATTTTCACTCGATTTACTTCAAATTTAAAAGTTATGTTCCTAATTGGATTTCGCAGAGAAGTACGTACGAAATTTCTGATTAATCGAAAACCTTTCATTTTATGAGGAGTTATAACGAAATTTTTCACTGAAAATTTATTTCTTAAGTTCAAATACCTACAACGATTGAATGAAACAATATTTTTTTAAATTCCGTACGTACTTCTCTAGGTATTCTAATGCATATAGACGAGAATTTTTGTTTTTTGTTCTAGGTAAAAAATTGTGGATGCTAAATGTCACACCGCGGAGCGCCTAAAAAAAGATAACAAAAGAAAATATTCGTAGTCGGCCATTTTGTACATCGAAAAAAAAAAATATATATATTTTCTAACAGCTTGATATTCATAGTAAATAGATGTGCAATTAATTTTATGAGTGAATCACTTTATCATACGAAAAAAAATGTTAAATTTGCACATGAGTTTATACCCTCCCGTGTGGAAAATAGTCCGGGAAACCCGAAGAATATACAGGTCCCGTTACGGCGTCGAAGTGGAATCCCTGACAGGGATTTCCAGAATACTGCCACAAACGGTCCTAGAAAGGTACTCATTAGTTTCCATGATACAAAATAACAGGGGTACGATGGATGCACCAATGAAGGCCCCGACCAGGTGCTGTCAGGGCACTGGCTAATTTTTACAATGAGTTTAATCGGGTCTTGACCAGGCAGACTAATGTGGGCCCAGTGTGGTTCAGTCACAATTTCCATCATAAAATAAATTACGGTTTCATTTGGTTCACCAGTAAAAAGCCTGGTCAGATATAGTCAGGGATCATCACAAAGATCAATTAAAGTTATAATATTAATAAGCGACAAAAATTAATAGTAATTTATCAGTGTTTTATAACTGCCTCATGCAAATATCTCACTCACTTAACAATTCGCTTATCATTTTCAATGAATTTGAAAGAAAAGAAAAAAACGTTACAACTTAAAAATATATACATTTTTATTTAAGTAATCACTTATACATGAAGCAATGTCAGGGCATAAGTATTGAGTTTTCCGTTTGGTTCTAGGGACAATCGCAATGTTACCAATTTTCTCTTGATGCTGGCCAATGTGTAAACTGCATCGTTTAAAGTTTGTTCTGGGATTCTCCATGCTCCAATACTGGATGATTTACGTGGATAATTGTACATGTCAACTTTTTTTTTCGAAATTTTCCCCTCGATGTAGAGAGATTCTTGGGATTCATTTTCGCCATAAATTTTTTTTATCTCCATTATACAACCATCGCTCAAAAGTACAACATTGTTCGGCGTACATATTGTGATGAAAAAAGAGGAATTAAATATCATTGATTTTACAAATATTGTCCCGTCTTTGAGAGTACGGCTAATGATTTTAAATTGAATGGGGATCTCTGTTGGATTAGATGGAATGAGATTTCTTTCATGCTGTTGGCGACAATATTGCTCTAATGGATGATTGAGTGTTCTTATTGCATTTTTCATCCTCCCCAAAGATTGGTCTTAAAAAGTATTTTTAGCCATTGAAGTATTCTGAATCGTTATCTACATGATTAATATATAACGTTTTATATTGTTCACATTATCCTTAAAATGTCAGCATATTGTTTTCTATTATAAGAATGTTTGTAAACTTGCTGGCATATATATAAATAAATAAATAAATAAATATATATTTATAAATCTTCTCGGAAAATATGCATCTTCTTTATTACAGGGAAATACAGGGGAATCATAGGGATCTGACGGGGTGAACGTGGGGACTTAACAGGGCTAATTGCAGGGGTATAGTAGGGACGAAATTGGATAATTCAGGCGCAATCAGGGAATCTAGTATGGCCCCGAATAGATGTCCACTAAAGGGCCCGATTTCAAAAGCGGGACAATCCTATAAAGGTACCAGTCGGAATCCAAACCAGGCCCTGGATAAAATTGGGGACAATTAGTTGGGTCCTTTAGACATCCCGGAAAATATTTCCACACGGGCTATAGGTATAGGTATATTTTATAGGTATATTTTATACCTATGACCTAACGCCTCGAAATAAAAATATTCGTACTTTTCAAATAAATGATACGTTTTATGTAATTTTTTAGATAAGTGACTTTTCCGAAAAATGAACCGAACATTTTTTGTTGCTATTTTCTCATTTATTGGATTATAAATGATGATATTCCGTCGGGGGAAGCTGAAATTCACCCCCCCCCCCTCCAAGTTATGGGGTTTTGAAGTTTGCGGAAACACGTGACAAAATAGAGAATTTTTGAACGTTTCGACGCTTATATTGGGTTCATTAGGGTTTGTTTGTTTGGGTTTCTTGTTTGGAGCTGTTTGTTTCGGTTTGCGTGGGATTGTTTGTTTGAGTTTTTTCGGAAACAACATTTTTTTCAGAAAAGTCACTTGTCAAAAAACTTACCCGTTTTGTCAATCAATTAAAATGTCAGGTCATTTTGAGACACCCTATAGCAGAATTCCCAACAGCTGTTCACACGTTGCTGCACACTCTCATAGAGTCGGGGACCGGTGAGCAGCGCGCGAGCATCCTCGATCGAGAAAACAATGCGGGAAAACCTCTCTTTATTTTTTAATCACATTTTATGCCTATTTTTATACGACCGCCCGTTTTTTCCCCATTCGCCGATATTCGCGTGCTCCATTCGGATTGTTCGGAATATTGGAGCTTAAAAAAGAAACCCCGATAACGTTGAACGAAAAACAATCCCCGGGAATTTCCAATTTAGCGATTTGTTTTCCCTCAGTTCGTCTCCGATATGGAGTGTGGAAGCACGAGAACAAAAAAAAGGAAGAAAAAAATCTCGGGTATTTAATTTTACAAACTCGTGGCGTGCGTGACGTCGTCGCCACATTTTTTAATTAGTCACGCCAGCTTAGTGACTGTGAGAGCGAAAGAGCTTCGCATTATCGGATCTATTTCTCGTGTCAGAAATTGTTTGGACGTATGCTCGAATGAGGCGGTGAAGGGCGCAATGAGCGCTAACGTAGCGAGTCGGTTTAGCGTGGATTGACGCGGTAATAAAACTTCGAAAAATACGCGCAAATTAAAATGATATCAAAACTTTCAAGGACAATTTTCAGCAGACAACGATAAAGTGTGTCGATTTCTCTTTCTCTCTGTTTCTCTCGCATTCTCTTGAAAACTCGATTTTCATGTGCTTTTTGGCTAAACGTTTTGAATTTTTACGAAATTTGAAGATTAAAGGGGTTAGGCTACTGCGAAAAAAAAAAATTATTCGTCCCTCTAGGCAACTCAATCTGAAGGGAAAGGTCCAACATATGGTGCAGGAATCGCAGACTGGAGGTAACACGACAATACTTCACAAGACCGTGGAAAATATGTACCAAAATTTTGAACGCGATTATCTCGAAACTACATATCTTGACACGGCGGGATTGATATCTTGAGTAACTTTCACACTATTGACTTGAATTTGCCCCGTTTGCGTTCAAACAGTACTCAGTTTCGGTTCACGACCGCGTTTTTCAATTGGATGAACCATTTGCTAATGACAATGACTTCAGCATGCTGTTTTTCAAGAGAAAAATGAGGTTTTCTTTGGAAAAGCTGTCATTTTTGGTATTTTTGGAAATTTCGAAAAGTGGATCGTGAACCCATAGCCAGTTGGATATATTTGAAGAATTTTTTGTTTTCGTTTCAGATTACATTTGAGCCTGACCGATCCCGCCGTTGCGGGCCTCGCCGCTGGAGGACTGCAACGCCAACTGCACCAACACGAACACCTTTAAAGATTTTCTTCCGAAAAAATTACATTGTAACCGCGAACATGTGTACGATATACTGGGAAAAAATGAACGTATTCCAACCAATGTGTTACTAGAAAAAAATGCATCATTTTGACCCTACAAATTAGGCGGCTGGAGAGGGAAGCCCCGTTAACATTTTTTTCGTTAGTTGTTAACAATAATTGTCATTTTTCCTAGAAAAATGAAAAATAAATTCGCGATTTTTTTTTGATGATTGAAACACGATTTCAAAAATAGCTGGTAAATATTCGGAAGTGTCACTCCTGTCAGAATAGAGCTGATTTTTTTTGTGTGGTTTCTTACAGTCAAAAAAACATCATATTTAATATTATTATGGCAGCGCATCAACAAAAACAATGTCAATAAATATGTTTTTAAAAACTTTCATTCGTCGACTTTCGAACTTTTTTTCAAGATTCAAGATTTTCAAGACCCAAACAAACCTAAACATTATGCGCCATTAAAATATAACTTAATATAAAGTTTTATAATCATAAAGAATTGATAAAAAAATTTACAGCCTCTTTTTAGCGGGAGCGACACTTCCGAATATTTACCAAAAAGCTTGGTCAAATAAATATTATTTATTTATTAAGAAAAAAAAACTCGTTTTTTTGTTTCAGATCAACCGGGTGGCCGAAATCAAGTACACCGTTGAGCCCCTCACGTTCAAAGGTTCTTTACGAAATTATTAATAAGTTCTCCAATTATCGACCTTTTTAAATAAAGTACATGCAAATAAATGTCCAAACGATTTTTCAATCATCTTACTTATTCTTTCAAAAATTTATTTATTTAAATAACCCTGATTGTCGGATCGTCACAGTAGCCTAATCCCTCAACGTTGTTTGGATTTTTTTAAAGCGTATATCGCAACCAATTCAGATAAATATCCATCCCACATTATTTATCGCTACTTTGCCTGCGTGATTCATTTTGATTTATTTATTCAACTATAAATCATTCACGTGTTATCACATTGTCGGTAAAACTATAGAATCACGGCTCCAGCCCAAAATCGATCCAAATTTTTTTTTGGGGTCTTGTTATGGATGAAAAACGATGTTACATGTTGAATTAAGGTGGGGCAACCCCTAATGTGAAAAAAAAACGTTAAAAAGTGTCATTACGGTGGAGGGTCAAAAAGAAACACGTAACATGATTTTTTCATTTCAAACTTTTTCTTTTAATCAGCCATCGAATTAACAATTACTGTCAGCGTTTTTGCTGTCCTCGAAAGAATTGAAATAATTGCGTACGATATTTCTCACATTTTTTACCTAGAACAAAAAACAAAAAGTCTCGTCAATCTACAATAGAATACCTAGAAAAGTACGTACGGTATTAAAAAAATATTGTTTTATTAAAAAGGTGTAGGTATTTGAATTGAGTTGTAGATATTTGAATGAATTTTTAGTGAACATTTTTTAGTGAAATATAAAACTGCTCATAAAATGAAAAGTTTTCGATTAATCAGAAATTCCGTACGTACTTCTCTGCAAAATGCAATTAGGAACATAACTTTTAAATTTGAAGTAAATCGAGTGAAAATTGTTGAAGTTATTTGTCACGCCAATTGGGAAAAAGCTGTTTCGAGAAGTTTCGAGTAGTCGGCCATTTTGTACATCGAAAGAAAAAAAATTCCAACCGCTTGATATTCATACTAAATGGATGTGTAATTAATTGTATGGGTGAATGACTTTTTCATACGAAGAAAAAAGTTGTTGAATTCGCACATGATACCCGTTACTGTGGCCTAACGCCTTAAAACACTTTTATCTCATGAAAGCGGTCACCCATCCAAGTATTCGCCGAGATCAACGCCACCCACCACGAGAGATCGCGAAAGCCGCACACTGTTCGTAAATTTACCAAAGTATATTTCCCAACGAGTGGGGCTGCGTTGATTCAACGAAGGAGAAAGCGCACGTGGTTGAATCTAATTATGTGAAGTCGCCTGAAAGTTTATATTGCCCCATGTGTGTGGGCTGTGCACGGTCATCGTAATAATAAATCGATCAATCAGTGCACCCACTTGGTTTTTTTTAGTTTTTGAGGGGAAGAGAGAGAGAGAGAGAGAGAGAGAGAGAGAGAGAGAGAGAGAGAGAGAGAGAGAGAGAGAGAGAGAGAGAGAGAGAGAGAGAGAGAGAGAGAGAGAGAGAGAGAGAGGAGAGGGGGGAGAGAGAGAGAGAGAGAGAGAGAGAGAGAGAGAGAGAGAGAGAGAGAGAGAGAGAGAGAGAGAGAGGGGGAGAGGGAGAGGGGGGAGAGAGAGAGAGAGAGAGAGAGAGAGAGAGAAGCATAACCGCAACGTTTCCCCTTTGTTGATGCGTAAGCGACCTCTCGGGTTTTCTGTACCCGTCCAAATTTAGCTCACCCAAAGCCCGAGCTCGTGAACAGTTCGCGTTGCGTAGTAACCTCCACGCTACCTACGCGTTGCCTGGGTAAAAGGGAGGGATGTACAGGCGGCCCTGGGATCCATCGAGTGGTGCTCCCTTTCGGCACCCTGGCCAGCAGGAGTTTTTTCTTCGGGGTGGTCGTGCCGCACTTTCCCCACTATTTTAACGCTATTTACATCTCGAACTTTAATTATTCGCTGTGACGTGGTTATTTTTAAAACGTTCCTACGCTTCCATGCGGGTGGTGGGCCAAAGTAGGGAAATCACATTGGACAAAAGTCAACATGGCTTCCGAAATGTAGTGAGTCAAGGGCGTCACGAATGACTGGGAGTTGTAATTTCTGGCTAGGGACAAAAGTGAGAATTTTTGGGGAAACTTCGTGAACTTGGGGAATGTTGATCTGTACGATGAATGGCATGTCCAACCTAACTTGGTTACGTTAGGACAAGGGAGACTGCGCATGTAGGTCGATTAAGGCCTTAGGCCACAGTAACGGGTATAAAATCATGTGCGAATTTAACAATTTTTTTCGTATGAAAAAGTGATTTACTCATAAAATTAATTACACATCTATTTAGTATGAATATCAAGCTGATACAATTTTTTTTTCGATGTACTAAATGGCCGACTACTCGAAATTTCTCGAAACAGCTTTTTTCCAATTGACGTGACAAATAACTTCAACAATTTTCACGCGATTTACTTCAAATTTAAGAATTATGTTCCTAATTGCATTTCGCAGAGGAGTACGTACGAAATTGTTGATTAAACGAAAACTTTTCATATTACGAGCAGTTTATGAGCAGTTGTAACGAAATTTTTCACTGAAAATTCATTTCTTAAGTTCAAATACCCACAACTTTTGAATATAACAATATTTTTTAAATTCGGCACGTACTCCTGTAGGTATTCTAATGTAGATTGACGAGAATTTTTGTTTTTTGTTCTAGGTAAAAAATTGTGGACGCTGAATGTCACGCCGCGGAGCGCCTAAGAAAAGATAACAAAAGAAAATATTAGTAGTCGGCCATTTTGTACATGAAAAAATATATATATTTTTTCTAACAGCTTGACATTCATACTAAATGGATGTGTAATTAATTTTATGAGTAAATCACTTTTCCATACGAAAAAAATTTTGAAATTCGCACATGATTTTATACCCTGTGGCCTAAGGCCTTAAAATATCTGTCGATCGGGACAGGAATTGATGAGTATGAGGTATATTGAGCTCGATGAGAAATTTATACGTTTTCTCGAAATGGAAATTTTGAAGTGGACATATTTAAGGAGGTTGGGGTCTAGCCACAATCCAAGATTAAAAAAAAAGAGAAAAATTATGTTATTGTCTAGACTATACTGAGCCTTTACGAATTTTTCGAAATTTTTTCACCACGAAACACCAGAGCTAGAAAATAATTTAATGTGTGCAATTTTTTACGTGCGGTTCGATGGACAAGACGTTCACACTACGGGTCATGTAATTTTTTTGGCTATTCAGAACCAAGATAAACCATTTTTATCAACGGATTAACGCAAACTAAACCTTTGTATACCTTGGAAATATTTGGAAACGAGAAAACTCATCTTGCCCATCGTAAACCATATAAGTATATTCAATATTGGACCATCAAGATTTGAGAAAAGATCACAAAACTTAGCTGGCGAATGTGTTGCCGTATTTCGGCAACACTTAATATTAATTAATGGTAATAATATATCATCTCGTGACATAAATATAAATATGCATACTTATAAATTATTCAAAGTTTCATTCTGAGTTGTGCAAAACATCCACTGACGTATTTTCCATAATAATCATCGATAATGTTGTACTTTTTCACAGCCCCGGATCTACGATTTTTCCGAGCCGGGCCAGAAAAACTTGACATTGGCGCCCCTCCCCTCCAGCATTTGAGATTAAGGGGGGGGGGGGGGGGAGATCTCTTTAGACGCCCGAAAATAAGTCATTTTTCATGATTTTTAAAAAATGTGATAAGATAATCGCATCATTTTTAAATTTTGACATTATCTTATTACAACTTTCAAGTGGTAAAACTTTTTTTTCTTTTTCAAACAAAACAAAATAGCGGCGTTATAAGGTATTCCTTTAGGGGTCTTTTGAAAAACTGCTCACAGTATAGCTCAAAAAGTTATTGGTCGATCTGGCCGAAATTTTGGGCGGTTTCTCACTTTAACATTATTGGAAGGATATATCCTTCCAATAAAGGCGTCATGTATAGTGTAGTAGTATAGTTATAGTATATAAAAATTGATGGACCGATTCTGATGAAATTTGCTATAAATCTTTCTAACCTTATTGTCTAAAACATGACCCTAGATGTTTTTGAAAATTAAAAGAAAAGTATTCTTTGATTGCAAAATGTAGCCATTTTCTTTAGGAAAATTGCAACTTTTTGCTTCAAAGCGTACCGTTTCATCGATTTTCAACATTTCTCACTCTTTCTTGGTTCATGTTCTGCGTATGAGTGTTAATGAAAGATAAATCTTCGTTGGTTTTGTTCAGAATAATCACGCCGACGCTACGTGTCGCGCTGTCTGACAACATCCACCGCAACCCGTTTAAAATACCTTGCCATACCTCCGCCATTTTTAAAGATTAATTTTTAAAAAAACATACCATGTAACAGCAAAAAGAAGTAATAAAACATACCCCAAGTCTCGAAAAAGGTGAGAAAAACTTTCCTCTTTAAACAAATTATGAAAATCAATCATTTTTTCCTCGCCTAAAGGTATGTCCCCGATTTTTATTCTGTACATAGCTAAAAAAATCGTTTTTAATATCTTTCCATTATAATAGCACTACTTTGAGTCCAACACAAAAATATGTATACAGGGTGTCCTGTTATGAATGGATAATCCTTCAACTGTCGATAGATCGGATCATGTCCTACTATGCTGCAATTTCAGTTTGGTAAAAGACCCACGGTTTTCGAGATATCGGGTTTTATGGTACTAAAAAAAATGATTTGCTTTTGATTTTTCGCATGCCATTTCTACAAATGATATGAATCGACAATAACTAAGCAACTGTTCAAAGTAATTGGCACGATATGCGTAGTACATTTTTTTTACACCGCAGTCTATCAAAGTCAGGTGTTCGGATTGGTTTGTATGAAAATTCTGCATAAGATCTTTTTTCACAGTTTCCTTAACATTTAAGGTTGAAAAGAAGACTTTTCTAGATAAAACAAATAACCAAGAGTATTTTTTGTAACCGGGTAAAAAAAGTTATCATTTGTAAAAATGGCATGCGAAATGCCAAAAGGAGATAATTTTTATCTCGAAAACCGTGGGACTTTTACTAACCTGAAATTCCAGCATATAGTAGGACATGATCTGGACTATCGACAGTTGCAGGATTATCCATTCGTAACAGGACATCCCATTACGATGGGAAGGTATTAAATCGAGTTTTTAGCTACGTACGGAAAAAAAATTGACAAATTGAAGAAAAGAAAACGAAAGTAAAGCTAACAGTGCCCTTTTCAAAGATGTTATCACTAAATGGTGAGATTACTATTTTTCAAAGTCTAGCACGCGATTTTGCAAAGTGCGAAAATCGTGGAAAAGCGGCATTTTCAAAATGACGTACAGGGAACAAAAAAAATCGCACAAATAAAGATAAAAAAGGAAAATGAAAATGGCTTTAGCCGCTTCAAAACCCCGTTTGGTAAATTGGTTTACGATTCATTTTCGCCGAGATATTCGATTTTTTGTCCGGATAGAAAATTTACAAGGTGCTTGAAACCTTTGGCCAAGGCTTTGCATACACACACAAATATATATATATATATATATATATATATATATATATATATATATATATATATATATATATATAACAAGTTTATGTCCCAACGCGAGGCTGAAAAATTTTTGGTCGTGCACTCTGTCTGGCCTCGACATTTGTCATTCATATTTCGTCTGTGTGACGTTTTCGTTTCGCCTCACGTATTATACGAGCTAACGGAGAAGCACTGTCGCATAGTACAGAGCAATACACGCGCACGAGGGCAGCATTGCGAGCGCACATACTAATCGTGACATGTGCGCTTACATACGCAAGGGAGAAAAATATGTAAATGCGCGTACATAAGTTTACCAGAGGCAAAATATTCAACATGGGCGAATTTCCGAAGCGCGCGATCGAAAAATAATACCGAAACAAACGAAGAAATAAAAAGGAAGCAGATCTTGCGCGAATAAATTGCTCGTTTGGATGGTCGGTCGGGAGAATGAAAAAAAAACGAGTGTGCAGTCACGAAAGTTCATGTGAAAAGTGGTATTCGATATGTCGAGAAGTATAGTAAGAGAGGAGAGAGAACGGTGCGGCTTGCCTCATTATAATCCTCCTGTGTGAGGTGGGGATAGTTCAAGATGCGGTCACACCCGCGTACCTATACTCGGCGCAACGACAGGAAGTGTCCGCGTCGAGATAAACCGCGTCACGCACACACACATACACATATACAGGGTGGCTCATTTAAAAAATGAGAAAACGTGACGCCATGATCCAGCGGGCATCGCACAAAGCGGAAATTCGAAAAAACGACACGATATTTCCAAAATCTTAAGGGGTTAGGCCACAATAACGGGTTTAAAATCATGTGCGAATTTAAGAATTTTTTTTTTTTTCGTAGGAAAAAGTGATTCACTCATAAAATTAATTACCCATCTATTTAGTATGAATATCAAGCTGTTAGAAAATATGTATATATTTTTTTTCGATGTACAAAATGGCCGACTACTCGAAACTTCTCGAAACAGCTTTTTTCCAATTGGCGTGACAAATAACTTCAACAATTTTCACTCGATATACTTCAAATTTAAAAGTTATGTTCCTAATTGCATTTCGCAGGGAAGTACGTACGGAATTTCTGATTAATCGAAAACGTTTCATTTTATGAGCAGTTATAACGAATTTTTCCACTGAAAATTCATTTCTTAAGTTCAAATACCTACAACTTTTGAGTAAAACAATATTTTCTAAATTCCGTACGTACTTCTTTAGGTATTCTAATGTAGATTGACGAGAATTTTCATTTTTCGTTCTAGGTAAAAAATTGTGGATGCTAAATGTCACGCCGCGGAGCGCTTAAAAAAAAGATAACAAAATAAAATATTAGTAGTCGGCCATTTTGTACATCGAAAAAAAATATATATATATTTTCTAACAGCTTGATATTCACACTAAATAAATGTGTAATTAATTTTACGAGTGAATCACTTTTTCATACGAAAAAAAATGGTTAAATTCGCACATGATTTTATACCCGTTACTGTGGCCTGACCCCTTAAGGGGAAGCTTTTTTATAACATAAAGAGCTTACCGCCGAAAATGAATACCAAGAGGAAGCTGGAGGACTACTTTATGGGCCCGGAATCGCACAATCGGTAAGTTATTCAGTCACAACATTTTTGAGTCTTGAAACTTTAAGGAGGTGGAGCATTGGCCACAATCCAGAATTGAAAAAAATACATGTTATTGTCTGGACTATACTGAGTCTTGACGAATTTTTTGAAAATTTTTCACCAGAAAACACCAGAAATAAAAAATAGTTTAATGTATGTAACTTTACGGGCGGTTCGATGGGCAAGACGTACACATTATGGACGATGTAATTTTTTTTGGCTATCTAGCCCCAAGATAAATCATTTCTATCAACGGATCAACGGGGCCGGGTTGAAATTCCGAACTTTGAATGATGAGAATGCTCAAAACTCCGAAAGAATTTTACACGAAAGACCAAAACTCCGAAAATCTGAACACCGTCAAAATAATTCGGCCATGGAAGTATTAAAGGTTCCAAAATTTTCAAACAATCGACGAATTATTTCAAGAATTTTGTTTTTATTAAGAAGTGATTTTACGTCAATTTTGAAATTTGTCTAGACAATGTTATACGTTCTACATCATTTACAGTCAACTGTGTAGACTTTCGCTGTCATGATCTTGACGAACCTTGTAATTTCGGAACATTAAAATTAGGAATTCTAAACCGTTGGCGCATTCAAAGTTCGGAATTTCAACCCGGCCCCCATGTCAAGATCATGCGAAAGTCTACACAGTTGACTGTAAATGGTGTAGAACGTATAACATTGTCTAGACAAATTTCAAAATTGACGCAAAATTCACTTCTTGATAAAAAAAATTCTTGAAATAATTCGTCGATTTATTGAAAATTTTGAAACTTTTAAAACTTCCATAGCCGAATTATTTTCACGGTGTTCAGATTTTCGGAGTTTTGGTCTCTCATGTAAAATTCTTTCGGAGTTTCGAGCGTTCTGATCATTCAAAGTTCGGAATTTCAACCCGACCCCATCTTGAATTTCGGAACATTGAATTTCGGAACATTGAAATTCGGAATTTTAAACCGTCGGAACATTCAAAGTTCGAAATTTGAACCCGGCCCCGGATCAATACAAACTAAACCTTTGTAAACATTAAGGAAAAAAACATCCCATCTTGCCCATCGTAAACCATATATATTTAATTTTGAACCATGGCGGTTTGATGAAAGATTGCGTATCTTGGCTGGCGAATGAAGAGCATTGTTGCTAACCTCAATATGCGCGAAGTTGCCGTATTTCGGCAAAATTTAATATTAATTAATGGTAATTGTTGGAGCGCGCGATTCTTTAAAAATCGCGCCAACGTCCGATTCACGGACGGCCTGACATGCGTTGCCATTGCCGCGTTGCCATGGGTCCTTGTTTATGTTCTGTGGCCTCATGTCACCGTATCGACGTCCATATTGTTTGTATCAAGATCCTTCTTTGCAAATCAAAGGTGTACACTCGTACGCATTTTTTGTTTCGGTCTTCGTCGCGGCCTCAGGCCGTACACACAATTCCTTCTTCCCTTATCCATATTAATAAAAACATTCCTACCAAGTATACGTCTACGCTGTATTTTACCTCACCTATCCACGTACCGCATCAACAGTAATAATAAATAATGTCGCGACATAAATATAAATAGGCATCATTATAAATTACTCAAAATTTCATTCGGAGTTTAAAATATTGGCTGACGCAGTTTTTTAATAATAATTATCGATAATGTTATACTTTTTTAAGTTCGTAATAACACGAAAGTTTTTCTTATTTACGTAATAAAATTATAAAAATGCATAATTTTTCCTTTTAAGGGGTCTTCTCACTTTAGACGCAAAAAAGGCTATTTTCATGAATTTTTTTCATAGGTTTATATTATAGATATTGATATAAAAGTTGTTACACTTAATAAATACACTTTCGAAATACATTTTTTTTTAAATATTCATTTATTTATGTAACCCAAACGAACTTCAAACGTGTTTTTCTCAAACAGCGTTTTTCGACAGCTTGTTGATAAAATCTTCGAAACTACTGAACCGATCCTTTTGCAATTTTAACGACATATTCTTTACAACTATAGCTATAGCTCATATCAAGGTTTTTTAAAGGTTTTTGATATGCGCTATAGCCATAACATACTGAATCTAAAACCGTTTGATTTTTTTGTTTCGGTGATTCATCTCCGAGATTTCATCAATAGCGCAGACCTGCAATTTTTTTGGATATTTTTTTAACTACCATTTTCGTCTATAAATAGTGACTTAAATAAATCAAATTTTTTTTTATGTATCTCGAAAGTGTATTTATTGAGTGTAACAACTTTTGTATCAATATCTATAATATAAACCTATCAAAATAATTCATGAAAATAGGCTTTTTAGCGTCTAAAGTGAGAAGACCCCTTAATTATATATAATATGAAAAATTAGCATCTACAAAATAAATCTATACTACGTATCGATTTTTTGAGGTTCATTGAAGAAAAAATGCATAAACCGTCATTTGACTCGAATGGACTTTTCTGTCTCCTCGACTTTCAATTAATCGCCACTGTCACTAAATCGTCAACGACGCTCATTTATTATTAACTCGTATAACCCGTTTGGTTTTCAGATTTCAGATGGACCGTTTAAGCTGGGTAGTGTCCACCGCCAAACGTCGCGAAAAAAGTTTCAACATCTGCCGGCGGCCATATTTTTGTTGTTTTTCTGTATTTTATGGTGCTTTTTTAAGGGATCATCACAGTGTAAAATTTACAAGAACAAAAAAATCGATTTTTTTTCATTATCCGACAGTATAGACCGTTATAATCATGCTGTTCATATACTTACACGAACGTGAGTAAACAATTTTTATGAAAATTCCGAACTCGAAACATTAAGGTAGTACCCCCACAGAAGAGTTGAATTAAGAACTGGTTGAAAATTGACATATACGTTATTTAATACATTATCCAAACATCTGTGCGATGTGAATAAGTTTGACCACCCCAAACCTGAGATATTTACACTTAAAGTTGGCTTGGTTTACACGTAACAAATGCGTTATGATGGGCAAACAGAGCATCATTAATTCTACCGTCAAAACTAAAATTAAGAAATTGATCAAAAACGAGGATAAGCTACAGTAAGATATCACGAATAATGTGAAAAAACATGAGAATGATTCACCATCTAGTTTCCAAGATATAATCATGAGAAGCCTTCACAATTTTTGTGCAAAGCCTGGAAAAAAAAACAATTGGGGCAAAGCCTGGACAGTCCCGGCAAAAAGTTTACTGGCAATGGTCGATCAAAAACACAATACAAAATATATTTTACGGCAATAAATGATATCCATCGTATTATCTACTAGTACCGAGTCAATATTGCGTAGTTTTTCATTTTATTCATTACTAATTAAACCAATTATCAATCTTTTAAACATGAACATGGTATGTAAACTTTTGGTTGAGATTTTCGCAGAGGAACTACCTTAAACGCGTTTTTCTCGAATTGCCGTTTTTCAAAACGGTGTACACCCTCAATGGAAGAGTTTTCAAGTTATAGGGGAAAGTCCCGTAACGCTGGACGGCACCTAGTGTCGAACACTCGTGCTATCGCGACAATGTCGCAGCGCGTTCGTGTGAAAAACACATGAACGGGGTGCGGGGGAGCGTAGCGGTAAACAATCGCGGGACGCGGTTTGCCACTGACGCGCGAGGCCAAAGTGGGAGCGATCGATTGCTGCGTTTGGCGGGAATACACTGCGTCGGGTAAGATCGAGATGAGTGTTACTGCTGAGTTTCTGTGTTTAAGGGAAGGTACCTTAGTAAACGGCGAGAAGAACCGGTAAACTTTGCGAATTTTTATCTCAAAAACGAATATTTTGATTGGACCTGGGTTTTTTTTATTGGGAAATATGTACATTGAGGTATGTTTAGGATTTTTGAAAAAATAAATTCGTGGACTGGAAGCGATTCAAACGCGATTATCTCGAAACATAGTTTTCAAAGTCGGTGCCAGATGTATCTCGAAAACGGCTTGTCCGATTTTGTCCAAATTTGGATACAATATTCTTCGATAGTTTTTCTCGTTCGCCACGCTGGGGTTTTTCATTTGATTTAACCATTACTTTTTTATGCAATGTGTATGCAATCCAAAATCGTCGGAAATTGCGAACGAAAAACGAATGTTAAATTGAAACGGTCGCAATTCCGTCAAAAATGAAAATTTCAAAAAAATCCTACGTGGCGAACGAGATAAACTATCGAAGAATATTGTATCCAAATTTGGACAAAATCAGACAAGCCGTTTTCGAGATACATCTGGCACCGACTTCGAAAACTACGTTTCGAGATAATCGCGTTTGAATCGCTACCAGTCAACGAATTTATTTTTAAAAATTCCTAAACATACCTCAATGTACATATTTTCCAATAAAAAAATACCCGGATCCAATCGAAACATTAGTTTTAGAGATAAAAATTCCCGAAGTGTACCTGCTTTTCTCGCCGTTTACTCAGGTACCTCCCCTTAAGTGTTTATGTCAATGGTTATTATACGTCGTGTTCCATAAATATTCGAAGTTTGTGAAAGTTTTTTTTTTGGTTTGCTAAGGGGTTTTGGGTATAAAACACGTAATTTTGGGGATTCTCTGGCCCCTGGTACCGGACACAAAGTGGTCCCTTAACGCCGGGCAGTAAACATGCTGTTTTTTTTTCGCGTAATCATGTATACTTTTGATTATAACTGTCGTACCTTGTTTTACAAAATAGAAGAACGCGGCAAAATCAAAATGGAAGGGAAGAAAAAGAAAGGACAATGGACCAAAAAAATTTGCCAACTGAGTTTGATAGAAGCTTAGCTGCGCTACGACGTTCCGAAAAGCACTCTACATGACAAAACATCGTTATTAAACCCTGGACCAGCTTTGCTCCAGGTGTTGTGCAGATTCTCCATAACTTGTCGCCGTTGCCAGATGCTGCAAAAAAAAAACTATCAGTTGCTAGAAAGAGAAAAACCGAAAGTGAAATTCTGACTTCATCGCCGTGCAAAATTGTTGTCGAAAAAAAAGAGAATAAAAAGAACGTTAAGGACAAACAGAAAGGAATTGGAAAGAAGTTTAGAACAACGATAGAGGAAAATGAAAAACAAAACCAAAGGCGTAAAGGCCAAAGGCAAAGGTGGAGCTAAAGCGAAGAAAAAGCAACCGTTAACTCAAATATCGAATACAAGCACTACTTGCGTAGGGTGCCTGGAGGCAGCCCCGGATCTGCGATTTTTCCGAGGCGGGGCAAAAACTTGAAATTGGCGCCCCTCCCCTCCAGCATTTGAGATGAAGGGGGGAGATCTCTTTAAACGCCCGAAAATAAGTCATTTTTCATGATTAAAAAAAATGTGATAAGATAATCGCATCATTTTAAAATTTTGACATCATCTTATTACAACTTTTAAGTGGTAAAACTTTTTTTCTTTTTCAAACAAAACAAAATAGCGGCGTTATAAGGTATTCCTTTAGGGGTCTTTTGAAAAACTGCTCACGGTATAGCTCAAAAAGTTATTGATCGATCTGGCTGAAATTTTGGGCGGTTTCTCACTATAACATTATTGGAAGGATATACCTATAAAAATATTAAAACGCATTAAATTAAAAATTAAGTAGTCTATGTAATCAAATGTTCATATTTTTTACCATTTTCTCGACAATTTTTACCCCGAGAAAGTAATTTATTTACGCGATAACCTTGAAACTTTAGGTATATCCTTCTAATAGTCTCATAGTGACAAATCTGGCAAAATATCAGCCAGATCGATCAATAGCCAGTTCGAAAACTTACATATGCGATTGATGCACAATGTTCTGAAGATGTCCGGCGCTGGGGGCTCGAGGTTAAATCTGTCCGGTACTAGGTGCCACTTGCAGTGACGGCAATTTTTTGTACCAAAGTTTGAATAAAGGTTTTAATTGTGTTTAGGCAGATCTTGCATTTTTGTTAATTTACTTTGGTTTTAAATTTTGTTGACGTAATTATTTTTTTTTAATTTACATTTCTCGAAGCAGTTTTTTTTTTATTGTCCGAAAAGCTTAGACATCAGCCACGGGGGACTTCCCCCTCCGTCTCAAATTTTGACACAACATTCTTCACGCCTTTCTTTATCTTGCTATGGAAGCTTTTTTTTCAGTCTTCATATTTTTTTTTAACGAAAAACTGTCGAAAAAATTGGCTGAATTGGATACTTTTTTTTCAATCCGCCGGCATTTTGTCAATTTTGATTTTTTAAAAACCTTCCATAGCAAGAGAGCGGCTTCCATACTGATCAATGATCGTTTTACAAATGTTGTTTCGCATAATATTTACGGCCACAGGAATATACACCGTGAGGACTCCTTTTTTTCGAAGACATTGTCAGCTGCTGACAAAAAATGTAAAAAAAAATAAAAATAAACGTTGAAACATTTATTTTCTGTTCTTCTTGAGTGCTTTGATTCGACATAAAAAAATCAGACTGATTAGCGTATTTTAACCATCGAAGAAAAATCGCGAAAATCAGCTATTTTTCGACCCGTTACACTGTGATGATCCCTTAAGTAAATATACCTTTGTGTTTCAAAAAATGCGTTTTTGTTTCACCAACCGTCTGCCCGAGAAAAATTGAATATTTTGCCATTTTCTTCGGGCCTCTAGGTAGATGTAGCCCCTTAAGTGGGACATCCGATATATGCATTGAAAGTCAGGACCAAAACCTCATCACAATGTATGACCATACTCGCAGCTCGCAGCGAAACAATCGCACTTTCCCATATATATACATATATATACATGCTGGCGATATAATGTTTGCATGATACATTATCAAATGTCACGGGATAAAAAATGCAACGTCGGCTCCGCATCGTCACGATGTCCCGAGTGAATCACACGAAATGATGGCAACATGGTGAGAGTGAGAGAGGAAGGAGGGGAGAGAAGGAGAGCGCGAGAGAGGAGTGTTCTAATTTATTTAGGTGGATTGGAGTTTTGGAGAATATGAGAATTGGGATTTAATTCCGTGTGGACCCAGTTTGGGATTTGTTCGGCGCTAACGAAGAGTTGGGGCAAAAGTCTAGTGGCGGTTGAACCTTGTCAAGTCACGTCTCTACTCTCGATATCTTGCTGCGTACGTGTACCAGCTTCTCTGCCGCCCTTAAGGCATAACATCACCGTTTTTGCACATGATGATAGTGCTGAAGTTCGCATCGTTGGAACGCAACGAAAGTTCTCTTTTACATTTTATTTTTCATATTTTCATTGTTATAGATCTTTTTTAATATATTTACATTGTGGATCAATAAATTCTTTGAAAATGGTTGAAGCATTTCTGCAGGCGAAATCTGCCAGAAGGAATTAAAGGAAATCGGAAATATCAATTTACGTTGCATTCCAACTATGCAAACTTCAACCTCATACATGATGATGAAGCTTGCATCCTTGTATTGCAACGAAAGTTAATTCAGCAATAGCTCACATTTATTTCGCAGATTTAGGTTGCGAAAACCATCCAAACACTTTTTCTCATTCCCATTGGGGATCTATGAGTCTCATCTATAGCAAAAATCATAGATCTCATTAAGGGGTAACGTCAAGAATTTTCAAAAAGTTGTTTTTTTTTAATAGCTTGAGGGATACTTTGAACCTTCTAGAATAAGGGGGAAAAGTTTGGTACCTGTAAAAAAAGCGTTTTTCTCGAAAAACAATTTTTCAAAACGGCACGTAGCATAACTCCAACAATTTTCATTCTCTTCACTCAAAATTTTGAGCACATCTTTAAAATAACATTCCAAAGAGAAATGCGTACGGGATTTTCTATGAGTTAATTATAACATTATTTATTAACAAAATTTTTTTATCGAAAATTGAGTTTTTACTTTAATTGCTTGCCAATTACACGAAAATGAATTTTTTCAAAATCCCCTACGTACTTCTCTAGCTATACTCATGTAAATTAATAGAAATTTAAATCTTTTTTTCCACATTCAAATTTGCGTCTGTTATACTGCGTGTCACAGAGGGTCTCAAATTCAACATGCCTCGCGAGAACGGCTCCAGCGTCACCATTTTGTATAATTTTTTTTTGTTCAGTTGAAGATATGACTGATGACATGCTTGAATATTATTATCCTTTTATCGAAAATAAAAATCGGGAAACATCGCTTAATTTTAGAAGTTTACAGTGGTGTGATAACAGTGATGTGATAACACTTAAAAGTGAAAGAATGAAAAAGAACTTTCGCTGCATTCCAACAATGCAAATTGCAAGGCTATTTTTGGGCAAAAACTGATGCGGGGTTCTTAAAGCTGTTTCGAAAGGCATTAACCCTTAGTAGTCACTTAGCTAGAATCACGTTATAGTCATACTGGGTCCATGGGACCCAGGCGTTTTTAAAATGTTATAAATAATGAAATAATGCATTGAGCGATATGAAAAAAATAGTGAGGTATAATTCGAACCTAGTTTAATACAAAAATATTTTTTAGAAATCAAAAATTAAATTTTAAATATGCAAAAAAAAACGTGAAAAAAAAAACTTTTTTTTACAAAAATTGCTGTAACTCTTGTATTTATAGACAAAAAAAATTTTTCAATGGTTTTATAATCTGGAAACAATGTACTTTAAAATAGACATAGCGGTTTCTGTGGACTTTTCAAAAAGTATATTTATTTCATCCAACGCAGGTGCGATTTAGAAGGAAAGAATAAAACGCTTACGCATATAAAAAAATGTATGTTTTATTGGGAAAAAAAAGTTGTACGTCGTCGAAATAATTTGTTTGAGTCCCGTGGACCCATTGTGATTATGAAGGGTTAATGAACTTTGTGGGAAATTTACGATTGGTTCCTCAACATATAAATCGAAAGGGGCAAAAGGAAAATGTATAAGGATTTTTTAAACGCGAAATTGCGGCCTGCCCGAAGTCTGTGGACCTAAAACGCTGAAGAAGTACAGGGAATGTTCAGAAAGCTTGTTTTTTGGATAAATTACGCGCGCCTTTATTAGCATCGGATTTAAAAAAATATATATATATGTATATTTTTTTTGAGAATATTTTGTGGCAGAATTTTTTACTGGCGCAAAAATCTTTGGTACTTCAGTCTAGGTTTAATCTTAGATAATGCAAGAATTCGTCTTTCGTCCATGCCTCAATTTTGTACTGACAAAAATAGTGAATTTTTTTTTCCGTACCTCTTTTCCCGTACATTTCCAGGCCCCAATGACAAATTTTCAACAAAGTACACGAATTCTTCTTCAAAGTCCCCGCAGACGTTTTCACCCTAACACAAATTAATTATGACGTTGATGTTTGCATCGTTGGAATGCACCGAAAATTCTCCGTTATGTTTTTCATTTCTTAATTTTGCAGGTTTAAATTATGGATCCCAAATAAGGATCTTTGAGAATATTTCAATAACTTTTGTAGCCTAAACGTGCCCGAAGAAATTGGCCGATACGAGAAAAAGAATCTTTTCGTTGCATTCCAACGATGCAAACTTCGATACAATTCTCAATTGAGTTGTTCGATAAACTCCGGAAAGTATTTCTTGTTTTTCATACGCTAATTAACAAGAATCACCGCTAATTAGTCATCCGCTCTGACGAGGAAAGAGCGGATAATTATCGTTGAAAAAAAAAATAAGATTTTTCCGCGTGAGAAATTATAATTGAATCCTCGGGTCGTTTATAACACAATGTAATATTCAATGGGCGAGGAACGAGATTGTAGAAAGCATGGTATTCATTGCGGGGTATTAAGTTTCGCTCACGTGATATCTTCGTAATCCATTAATGCATTTACGCGTATCTACACAGATATATGTATGTGTAAGTCCGCTACGTCTTGCTCGAGTATGCAAATGTGTTGGAGTAAGTGAGTAGTGATGTACGGATAAGTGCACTTAGAGTCAATTCTCCGATTAGTCAATTCCCTGATTATCAGCAGAACCGGGATTGACTATGCGGCTACTCGATAAAACGGCAATTCAGCTGTGCTCTCTGATAATACGAAAGTAAATTGACGCTTCTTCGTACGTTGCACATGGCGATATAAAGTAAAAGCTATTTTTAGAGTTATCTTCATTCGCAAAATGCTACATTTAGTCATGGGCCAGACGTGTCATATGGGAATTCAAAATCACGGTGCGAAAGATGGAGAACAAAAGTAAAAAGAAGTGCGCCCATGGAAGCTCGCGAGGGCATACGAAGGATGAGGTTGAAGTTTGCATCGTTAAAATGCAACGAAAATGAATATTTCTGAGTTCCTTTTATTTCTCTTGGCAGATTTTGCATGCCAAAAGCCTTTGACCACTCTTTAAGATATTAATTTCACGTTCTAGAGAGACGTTAACACCATTACGAAGGAACGTAGAAAATATACGGTATATTTGATAAACATTAATCGTCCTTTTTTCTGTTTTTTTTTTTCAAATGCAAGAACTATATTGAGAAAAAATATATTCGCATTTTTATACCTTTTATTTATTGGTAATTATCTATATTTATCTATTTAATTTAAATGATAATTAAATTATGTTAATCATTTAATGTAATTTTATATTATTTGAATTATATAGTAGTAGTAGTAGTACTCCATTCCGTGTATACACTTGCGGGTTTTTACAATCTCTCCCGTCTCTACATACTCTTCACTTAATTCTAGATTTTTTCTTTTTTTTTTAATATACATTATTTCGTGCGCACTTTGTCCCCCTCCTTCCGGGTCTATTTATATTCGTATGACACGTCTTTTACATTTACTATTGCGATTAGGATTGCGTATGCCTATTGCTGTTTTCCTTTTCGAAGGTCTCTCGTTTCCTTGCCCTACTTTTCCATCTTCTTTTTCTTCGCGATTCATCATTTGAATTGTGTGTGTGTGTGTGTGTGTGTGTGTGTGTGTGTGTGTGTGTGTGTGTGTGCACTCATTACAAAAATTAAGGGATAAGTAAAATTTCAAACAAATTTCATTGATTTTTGAATAGCTGTAAAAAATCGGCACAACCAAAAATGGTTGTATCGTAAAAAAAGGGTTTTAAAGCTTGAAATCTCTAGTTCACGAATCTCAACGATAAACAATTTTTTAAGCAACACGCTCGGCGTGAATCTAAGAAATAGCGCGAGGAAAAAATTTTCGATGTTTTTTTTTCAACATCGTCCACGGGCTCAAGATTTTTTTTTTGGTTTGTTCCTTAGGTACACGCTTTTCGCGTTTGTTACCTATTTTTTCCCATCATTATGACCGTTCTTTCCTCTACTGTTTACTCCTTTTTGTCTCCATCTTTCTCCCTGTTCCCCCCTGTTGCGGCTGCAGCCGACTTCCCCCTCTGTATTATATTCATCATGACATTTCTGTCATGGGTATAGGGAAACTGCGGAAAACCTATACCAATACAGCCGGTCATCGAGTTCGCCCCCCAGTCGTGGAACTAGTCTTATTTCGCCGCGAAATGCCGAAGAAAAACATTTCACGACGAAATGTACGCGACTGGGATTCGAACCCGGGACCTCCCGGTCCGCTGGTTTAGTGGCGAGCACGCTAACCACTAGACCATCGCACCAGTTGGGCTCAAGATTTTATTTTGAGCTTGATCAATACTGGGGTCATTTAGCCTGATTCTTCAGCTTCGAAACTGGATTTTTTCGTAGATCATCAATATCTCATGAACAAATGATCCTACAGCGAGCTAAAGGTGGGTTTCGTAAGGTGGAATAAATTCTCTAAAAGCACCTTTTGGTGCTTTAGAGAATTTTTTTAACCTTAATATTGATTTGAAAATGTACGAAAAAATGACTTTTTTCCCGTTTTGGAAAATCCACGTCAACTATGCAAATATTGCGAAAATAACTCATGTTTCTAGGTTTTTTCTCAATACATGCCCAAAGCCACAATTTAAAATACACAATTTAAAATTGATCGGCTGAACCGTAATTTTTTACCGAAGCGTCAAAGTTTGATCAAACATTAAAGGAACACTTTTATTGTTCCTTAAATGTCAATTAATGATGATTAAAATGAAAAAAAAAAACATTCCGTTATTTTTTCACAGTTCCGCAATAACTTTTCTTTAAATCATGGAAAACATTTTTTTAAATTTTGGAAAAAAAAATTCCATTTTCAACAAAAAAAAACACGGCAGAAGCCGAAACGCCCATCATGCCACCTACAACTCGGTATGAGTAACCCTCCTCAATAAAAGTGACTAACCGAGCAACTTCAACTTCCGAAAAATGTCGTCTCACCATGATTGCCTAAAAAAAATCGATAAATTAGAGAGCTTTATTTTAAACAAAAAAAAGCGAGATTGGCAAAAAACTAGTTCTGGACATGCTTAGAAGCGTAAAATGTGTGATTGATAAATTCGATAGCGATACGTGTAGAAAGATGGATGAATATTTACTTGGGGATATCAACTTTATTTCATGCAATTAATTTCAACTCGATAAAATATGGCATACAAGCAAAAAAGTCGCGTGGTGAAAAATTTATTTTTGTCGAGGTCATCGTTTTCGCGTTCTCAAGGTCATGAATGGTTTTTCGAATGGGAACATGTTTTTTTTTTTAATTAAGACGTTGCTTATATTCAAACGAATCCAACGACCCAAATAGGATTTTACAATCGGCACAGTAATGGCCCACGACTGGTTGCCGGAGAACAAACTATGGCGCGGTAATGGCTATATAAACGGGCCAGATCCGCACCATGCATGGTTGGTAATGGTCAACCATGAATGGCTGTTAAGACTTGGCCAACTATCATACGCCCATATTGGCCCAGCAACGGCTGCCGGATCTTCTGCCGGAAATGAAAAACAAAAAATTGACAAATTATGAATATAAAAATTCTAGTAGTATCTTTTTCGTATTCTTATGCTTTACTTATGTCCATGTACATAGAATAATTGCATTAAAAACGCTTTCTGCGTTGTTCAAGTTTTTACCTTTCATCGGGATCGAAACTGCGCCTTTCGTTCTAATGTCGAGCGCCCTACCCACTTAGCCATTCTAACACTTACAGAATCCATCGTTTGTTCGTTCCTTACTTTTATGCCGATAATTTTATTCGTGACATTAAAGTTTGCCGACAATTTTTTTTGTCCATTTAGGCTGTAAAAATAACTCGCTCGTTTTGGGTGAAGTTCCGAAAAGCATACTCCTCTGATCGAGCTGAAATTTTGCACCGAACTTCCTCTCATTATCCTAAGAGAAACCGTTAGCGGATTTTTGACGACTAGCAATAGTTTTCGATATATCGCATTGTAAAGTTTATTATTTCACGTCATACGAGTATATCTATATATCCGATAGATACCCCCCACTCCTCCGGCCGCGCTGCTTGCTGGCAAACAGTGCTCGCCCGTATGTGCATATCACGTGCCATGTGGGATGGGTTTATTTGGGTTTATTTAATATAGTAGAAGCGCAGTACAATAAATAACTTTCAATATACGATATATCGAAAACTATTGCTAGTCGCCAATATCCTTTTAAAGGTTCTCTTAAAATATTGAAAAGAAGGTCGGTGCAAAATTTCAGCTTCATCAGTGGGATATGCTTTTCGAAACCTTATCCCTTGTTTTTACGTGTTACAGTTTAACGACCTGCATTTGCAAAACGCCCAAAAACGAACCATCAACGGCTGGAATAGATCTGGCAAGCCGTTCATCCGCCTACGATACCCCAATGCTGATCGCCATATTATCGGTGCGATGGTATTGGCCCACCAATGGCTGGCATAGATCTGGCAAGCCGTTCATCCGCCTACGATACCCCAACGCCGATCGTCATATTATCGGTGCGATAGTATTGGCTCACGAATGGCTGGCATAGATCTGGCAAGCCGTTCATCCGCCTACAGTACCCCAATGCTGGTCGACGAATTATTGGCCGATTATCAGCAAACCGTTTAATGGTTGAATCCTGGCATTTTTGTTACGACAGGCGACCCTATATGGGCGGTCAGGGAAAAAGTCCACCGGGTTCACGTGGAATACCTCATATATATTGAAATAAAATAATACGTGACGTATGTTTTTTGCACTTTCAAGATGATCGTGGGAATCGTGAGAGGCGAAGTTCTGCATTCGCGAGCGGAGACTCGTGTCAGCCATCGTATCACGTTTTCAGGCCGGGACCCACCGAGAGACGGAAGTCACCGAATCGGTGTGCCACACTCGTCAAACGAGGCGTGCGTTCGTTATTGGACAAAAGGGTCACCGAGGCCTCAATTGACCCCGGACACGCATCGCTTAAACGTGTACTGTTACGTGTCGCAGAAAAAAAAACAAGCGATCGTAAACAGGTCAAATATCACTTGGCGTTTAACAGCCCGGTCGAAACGTTGATGGCTTTGCGTTCCACTTCAAATCGTGTAAAGGTCGAAACAAAAAAAACAACCTTTTTGGTCCCTTTTTCAGAATCGCTCAAACCGCGAAATTTCAAACCGCCGTAGCGTCGGCGATATTTGAGGGACATAAACTTAACGGGGGCTTTGACAAAAGATTTTTTGGTAAACTTAGAAACTGCCGCTTGATTTGTCGCGATATCAAAATGGTCAAAAAAAGAGCCAAAGGAATGTTATATGGAAAAATTGGCAAAAATCGATGGTCCGTCTATCAAATTCTGCAAAAAATTGAAGAATCATCGGAACTTCGTGAATCAAACGGCATTTTAAAGAGCAAACGACAACGAAGAAAATAAACAAAAAGTGGCGTTGCAAATCGAGATAGAAAATAAATGACCGACCATTCAGTGAAATAACTTATTTTTGGCCGAGATACGAAACACATTTGAGTTTTTAAATATTTTTTTAGGTACATATCCGTGTATTCTCATGCCCTGAATACGTATTCATCATTAATTTCCCCCAGAACCCTCAATTTTCTTTGAAAATCGCCAAAAATTGATGGATATTTAAGCTTGCCATCCGGCAAAAATGCAAAGATATGTAAACTTTAATTTTTCCGCCCTCTTTGAAGTGTTACCCGTTACGTTTAATTTAATGCATCCCCTTTTAATATGGCGTGAGAAAAATAAAAGGGTAGTTTCCCCTTAATTTTTTCATTTTTTCACCCCTTTAGTTCACCCCTTAATTTTTTCTTCTTCAATGCACTCGTAGCGGATTTCGGATCGTTTTGCATGAAAAGAATTTTCGTTGGAGGGCAATAAAAATTAATATTTCTAAATTCCTTCAAATTGTTTCAGCATATTTCGCCTACAAAACCGCAATAATTTTTTTAAATCTGCGATATAAATCTACAAAAAAGATCTTGTATAATAATAAAAATAAGGCAATCAAAATGTCAAAAAACGAACTTCCGTTGCGTTCCAACGATGAAAACTTCAACACCAGCAGAATCGGCCCTTGAGATGCTTCGCTCTCAGGGGTGGTTCCACCCCTTAAGACAGTTTTTTCGCCGATAAAAAAAATACGTTTATAATAGTTTTCAATGCTCTACCATAATCCATATGAGGCAAACTTGTCCTGCCTCGATATTTTATAGATTGTAAAGCACAAAATGAGTTAAAACTCGTGTAAAATTCTTTATAATATTACTATTATTTTTGGAAATAAGGGGTATTTAAAAATGTTCACAGTAAAGCTCTCCTTCGTCTAACTAAAAACAGGTTGAGGTAGAAATAATCCGATGCAAACGAGGGCCTAGCTGAGCTCGGGCGAAGAGTCAATATTGAACAACCATGATTCACAATTGGGTCAATTTCCCGGGACGTACCAGCGTAACGAGTGCATTTCGCAAATAGTCAATATTTTCGAGGTAACGATAATCAGCGCAGAAATAATCTCCGAAAGTTCTGGCTGATTGTGAACAGATCGAAGTACCAGAACTCGTCGCTTTTCCGAATCGATGATTCTCGTCGTTCGAGCCTGTTCCAAATAGCTCTTGTTCGCTCCGAGCCTTAAGGGGTCTTCTCACTTTAGACGCTTGAAAAAAGGCGATTTTCATAATTTTTTTTGATAAGTTCATATTATAGATATTGATGTAAAAGTTGTTACACTTAATTAATACACTTTCGAAATACGTAAAAAAATGTTTTTATGTATTTATGTAACCCAAACAAACTTTAAACGCGTTTTTCGACGGCTTGTTGATAAAATCTTCGAAACTACTGAACCGATCCTTAAGAAATTTTAAGGGGAGGGTGGGGTTTGAAAAGTGTTCAAAACCACTTTTGAAAAATCGATTTTTTTGTCTCTTCTTATAGTTAAACATTTCAAGAATATAATCCCAAAATTTCAAGTCAATCAGAGCAAAACTCTCCAAGTTATTGACTATTTAGTCCCGCTCCTCTAACACTGTAGCTCCCCGACTTCTCTAACCTTCAAACGCGTTTGTCTCAAAACCACTTTTTCAAAGCCCGTGTTCACTGCCATTTGAAAACTACATGACCGATTTATTTCAAACTTGGTACACACTTTCTACATATAAAATACCTCCCCCCAACGGTTAGTTTGAGATTTTTTTTTACATTGAGGGGGCATTCCCCTCCCAAAATGACGGAATTTTTCGTGAAAAATAGCACTTTTCACTTTACATGACGACCAAAAATTTAGAAATGAAAAAAAAATTATCAAAGACCGCTGTGGGGAGGATTTGATGATACTTTGACTAAATTTTAATGGTACTTGATTTTAGATAATTTCCAGCTGAGATACAGTGAACACCGCAAATCGTGTTTTTCCAAAGGCGTTCTTGGAAAAGCTTTGTCACCGGCTTGTTTGTGGATATTTTCGCGTACAAATTTCACGGAATGTTCTCGAAATGACACTTAACAATGTACAAAAGGTTTCAATAAATTTACTCTATCCATATAGATGAAAAAAATTCGCAGAAAAGTGTTTTTTTTTTCACGCCGAAACCCCTACCCTCCCCTTAACCACATATTCTTTACAACTATAGCTATAGCGCATATCAAGGATTTGTTTAAATTTTGATATTCACTATTTTTTATGCTAAAAATGGTGAAAAACACGTTTTTTGTTGTTTTTTTTCGAAAAATGCCCGCCATTTTGTTATTTTTGCATATATCAAAAATCGTATGATATGCGCTATAGCCATTAACATACTGAATCTAAAACCGTTTGATTTTTTTTGTTTCGGATTATCCATCTCCGATATTTCATCAACAGCGCAGACCTACCATTTTTTTAGGACATTTTAACTACCATTTTCGTCTATAAATAATGACTTGAATGAATAAGATTTAAAAAATGTATTTATTAAGTTTAACAACTTTTATATCAATATCTATAATATAAAGCTATGAAAAAAAATCATGAAAATAGCCTCTTTTAGCGTCTAAAGTGAGAAGACCCCTTAATCTGGCGCTCTTGAGAGTTTTTTTCTCTCCCAACGACCGCAGTTTCCTCGAAACTGATAGGCGAATCATTTTTCACTCTTTGAAAACGACCGATCAATCGCAAAGATGGACTCAATTAACAAATTGATTTTGAGAACTCTCGGAGAGACTCAAGTACAAAAGTCTGGACCCCTTTGCGAAGAGGATACAAAAAGACGGTCCCAAAATTGTAGGAATTTGGAGAGCTAATTTTTACCGCTGGCATCGCTTCGGCTGCTCGGCTCCTATCAGATAATGACGAAGAAAGAATGTGCAAATTACTGTCTCGTCGACCGAGACGCTATACGTGTTGAATGTTGAAATTGAACCAAAATGATAAATTCTTGAAAAAGTTTCGGGTAAATAATTACAAAAATATCTGTACAAATCACTCAAGAAATTAATTAATAGTTTTTTAAGGTAATTTCTTTAACTAAAAAGGTAAAAAATTTAATGACGTTGAAGTTTGCGTTGTTGGAACGCGACGAAAATTATTTTTTTCCAGTACCACAAATTTGATTTGTGCCGATTTAGGCTTCAAAAATCATTCAAATGTTTTTACGTATTCTTATTAGAAATTTACGAGCTCAATTTGCACAAAAAAGGCTTTTGGATAATGATGAAAAGTGAAGAAAAAATATCGTTGCGTTCCAACGATGCAAACTTGAACGTCGAGAAAATTTACGGAATTTTTTTGAAGAATTTAACTACAATGAAGACATTTTTTTTAACGATATCTCTTTTCAGATTTGGAAATCCTAAACGGCACTCAAAAAGACATAGTCACATAACATGTGACTATGTCTTTACACAAGACGTAGTAACATTTTTTATTTAAGAGTTCCAAAAGAGATATCGAATTTGAAAGATCTAAAAGATATTAAACTATAGAACCCATGAGATGTCCGATTACAAAATGTTTTTTTCGTATTAAATCAAAAGGTGACATTTTGAGGTTAGGTAATTAAGACTGCTGAATAGATATAAATACGGAAATTAGTTAAGTAAGCTCTAAATATAGACTTTGTAAATTGCAACTGAAGATACAGTTCTTTTGAACATTGAAATGTAAATAGCGGATATGTAAATCGTTTTCCAGTATCACTTTCCGTGTGTTCGATCACATTAAATTATGCGAATACACGTTTTATTCGATTTATTTCGCCGTTCGCACCTACTGGACTTTCATCACTTTCACTGTCACTTTCACGCGTACATATGAGAGATCATTTTCAGGTTGATTCTCGACGATCCTAATTAGAACGATGACTTTCCGATGTGACACTATTCGTAGGTCGCATGAGCAGAATTTTGCAGGCCATTAAGGGGAGATATACACCTAGATGGTCGAGGACGAGTATCGATGATTCCATGCAAGTTGACAAATTTCATGATTCATTCATTCCCAAATTTTCAAGCGCGTTTTTCTCAAAACCACGTTTTTCAAATCGGTACCCAAAATTTCTCGAAAACCAATGAACCGATTGCCTTGAGGTTTTTTGTGGTTATTCTATACACCATTATCTAGTACTTGTCACACGATTTTTTTTACCGTAACTTAGTTTTCGTTTTATAGGCAAAATAATAACCAATGTTTGGCCCAAAAATCACTATTTATGTTCAAACGTCCGCCATATTGTCATAAATCGATATTTTCAAAATCGGCTATGACAAGTACTAGATTATAGTATCTAATTTAATAATCTTTTTGGTTTTTTTTTTTCAGATGATTTTTGAAGAAACGCCAGTGGGTACCGTATACGCAGATTTTTTTACGACGCTCCAAGGATCATACAATATCCTTGTATATTTTTGATATTTTTAAATAAAGAAAATTAAACGTATTTTTGAATGTATATACTTTTAGATAATTAAAACACCAATCCGAATTTTCAAATAATTTTCCTTGAAAAAAATCACAAAAATGACCTTTTTTCCGGCTCCTAGGTGTGTATCTCCCCTTAATGTCAGTTCGCGACATTTATGCATTTTTTAACGATATACGCTACATTTTCTGATTTTTTTTTCTTCGAGTATCGGATCAGTGATTTCAAAGCACAGTTCGTGATGGCTCCATTGCTTCAATTTTTAGTGGAGGCCTCAGAAGACATTGGCCATGCAAAAAAGAGAAGATAAGTGCGTGCGCCCTTTTTTACATTTTACGCATATCGGAGCATACATCTGTGAGGGTGAAAAAGAGAGAGGTGAGGGTTCGCGAGGTGTGCCGAGTTACAGAAACGTCATTCTCGTGGGGAAGTGCATGATGAAGAGGACGAAGAAAAAGAAAGGAGGAAGGCAACATCTCGTGAAATTCGTACGAGTCTACCTGCCTACTTCTTTCCCATCCTCATGCTCCGTCCCTCTTTTCTTCTCAGCTGCCGTTTCGCTCGCCACACAGTCAGCTTCGCTCCCCAAAAGGGGAATGAAATTGACTGCGGCTTCGGGCTTCGCGAAAAGGAAAGAAAAATAAGGAAGCCTCGTTTCGTTTTTTTTTTCACCGCTGTTCTTTTTTTTGCGCACAGCCACGTTTTAAATTTGAATTTCTCCCTCAGTCGCCCGTCCCATTTTGATTTCTCCCAAACTCCCGAATATGGAGGTTAAAGTACAGGAATAAAAATTCCGTACTTTAAGGGGGGAGATCCCGCAATACCGTAAAGAGCTTATGGCCGAAAATGAACTCCACGAGGAAGTGGAAAACTTTTAAAATTTATTTTACCATATTTTTTAAGCAGCTAGAATTGAAAAGTGCAAAAAATTATAAAAAATTGGAAAATAAATAAAACCATCGCGTAGCAACGATGGAAACCCCAAGCCTATTTATGGCCCCGGAATCGCAGATTAATTTGTAGGGCATTTAGACACATTTTTGAGTCTTGAAACTTCAAACGCGTTTTCCAGAAAACCACTTTTTCGTCAACCTCGTACAAGATAACGCAACAACTATCTGATCGATCATTTTGAAATTTTGCCGACATTGAGATAACATAATTGCCATCTATGTGAACCTAAAGTTCCTTAAGAAATATTTGGAATACTACTTTTGCATTAACAAATACTATGGTAAAAATGTCATGAACTTTACATTCTTCAAACACGTAGCATGTTTCGTATTTTCACTTTTCTTTAGATTTTTGAGGTTCACATAGAGCGTGCAGATCTTAGGAATCTAAAGCATCTTGGCTTTGATGTCTCAGATCAATGCACCGGACCCTAGGTTGTACGCCGTAGAACAACTCAGGCGACAACCGTCTCCGAAGCCAGTGTCGTACAGACGCCATTTTTAAATGTAAAAAGAAATTGCAAAATCAAAAGTCAAATAATATGTAACACCAAATTTCAATTATGTAGAATAAACCGTTTTGACACCAAAAAAAAATCTCAAAAGTTTGCTTATTTTCGGCTGATTAAATGGAGCACGTTTCCATATTCACCGCGAAAACCAGCGTGTTTCGGCTTCCGCCGCGAAAACTAGCATGTTTCGGCTGTCACCGCGAAAACTAGCTTGTTTGATTTTCACTGTGAAAACTAGTGTAAAAGGAGCAAGTTTAAAACCTTAAGGATCTCATCGCTCGTACAATATTACCATAAAGAGTTTTGGCGAAAATTTAAAGTCCTTCGTGTTCAGGCAAAAATCTGGAAAAATAAACCATCAGTATTAAAAACAAATAGGACAATTTTTTGCCTAATGACATTTTTATTTTATACGTGTTGCTTTTATTAACATTTTGATAATAATTATCAATTTAAATCGATAGTAGTAATTTTTATAAAAAAATAATATCGAAATTGTAAATATAATGAAACATTTATTGTGTTCTCCGAAAAAAAATAACGTTATTGAAAATATCATTTAACAAATTTACTGCAATCTTACAGATGGTTATCGTCGAATATGTTTGAAAAATCTTGCTGATGTTCGATTGGAATTGAACCTCTGTCAAGCAAGGCCTGTACATTTTTTTTCTTGTTCCAAGAGGCAATTTTTTATCTGACGTCTGTTTTAATTGGAACATTCGAACATTATCCATGTTTTTTTTAAAGATTTTCATCTCTCGTCCTCTTGGTCAACATCATATTTAACGTGGATTGTATCGACTTAAGGGGTTACCCCCACTTGCGACTTTGAAAAAATCGATTTTTTTTATTGCATTTTTTTGATGTATAAGTATCTGAGAATATGTCCTGAAAATTTCAAGTCGATCCGAACAAAATTGACTGAGATATGGGCGTTGAAAGAGAAGAATCCGCGTTGAAAGAGCGTTGAAAGAGAAACTTTAAACGCGTTTTTCTCAAAATGGCATTTATGAAGTCGGTGACTAAGATTACTCGAACACTAATGAACCGATCTTCTTGAAATTTTGCAGGCTTATTTAATACATAAAAATGTAGTCTTTAATCGTTCGATTTTTTTTTCGAAAAAAAATGGCCGTTTTATAGCCAAATAACGGCCGTTTTTTTTCGTTGGAATCGAACCATTAACTTTGACTGTCCGCGATTTTGTGAAAAATGAATATTTTTTAAAATCCTTCGATTAAAGACTAGTTTATACTTATATTTGACTAAATCCATCCGCATTTTTTTTTCAGATGTTCCACTTCGCCGCAATGTTGGTCACCGCAAACCGTGTATATTAAAACATTATTTCATTGACGGCCATTTGCCACTAAACAATGTAATATTTTTCAATAAAAAAATTAATGAAAGTTCTTCAAGATGTGTTCTTTAAGATGGTATATTGATCGATTAAAAAAGTTTTGTAGTTTTCTTTTAAAAAATTCATGAAAAAGGCCTTTTTTTGCGCTACAAGTGGGGGTAACGCCTTAAGGTTGAATGGATATTTCCCGAATACTTCCAATTTCAATTGAAGTCCAATTAGATTTTTTTGAGAGGTCTAAAAAATCGTAAATTTCCGATTGCGGTCGAAGGAATTGGAGTAAAAAAATAGAGGCAAGGCGTAAAAAAGCATGGAAGAATAGTCGGAAACAATTCCAGTGTTACTGAAACATGTTAATTTTCGCGGTGCATATCGAAA
The DNA here is from genome assembly GCA_963210295.1 of Ophion ellenae. Lineage (NCBI taxonomy): Eukaryota > Metazoa > Arthropoda > Insecta > Hymenoptera > Ichneumonidae > Ophion > Ophion ellenae. Next base: position 18,507,909 of record OY723391.1, on the reverse strand, counting down.
TCTGCTTCTTTTCGTGGTGAAAGCCGAAACGTGCTATTTTTCGCGTTAAATATCGAAAGGTGCCAGTTTTCGTGGCGAAAACTGAAACTTGCTAGTTTTCGTGTCGGAAGCCAAAACATGCTAGTTTTCGCGGTGATATCAAACGTCCTCGTTTTCTCAAGAATTCTGAGACATGCTACTTTTCGTAAGCAGCGTCGATATAATGTCAATTCGTAATACTCTCCTAGTGTGCTTCGTTACCGGCATATATATTATGCAGAAATATTTATAATTAAGAAGTAGCAATACCAATCCTTATTGTTTACATCTGTGAATGACTTTCTTTGTTTTTCAAATTCTCACGATTTGTTAGTGCATTCATTTACGGTATTACAGTAATTGCATTACGAAAAACGTTATCAGAATTATTTTTACAAATGAAGTATTTCTTCGATTGCGTCTTTAAAATTTTGACTTTTTTAGAGTTAAGGGGTCTTCTCACTTTAGACGCTAAAAGAAGGCTGTTTCCATGACATTTTTTGAAAGTTTTATATTATAGATATCGATATGAAAATTGTTACACTTAATAAATACACTTTCGAACTACATTTAACGAAATTTTTTATGTATTTATGTAACCCAAACAAACTTTAACCGCGTTTTTCTCGGAACAACGTTTTTCAAAGGCTTGTTGATAAAATCTTCGATTCTACTGAACCGATCGTTATGAAATTTTAACCACATATTCTTTACAACTATAGCTATAGCGCGTACCAAGGATTTTTAAAAATTTTGATATGTACTTTTTTTTGTGCCAAAACGGTGAAAAAAACACGTTTTTTTTTGTTTTTTTTGTCGGAAAAATATCCGCCATATTGTTATTTTTGCATATATCAAAAATCGTATGATATTTTATTTGTTTTTGATATTGTTTGATTTTTTTGTTTCGGATATAGATTTTTTTTCAAATGCATTTCGAAAGTGTATTTATTAAGTGTAACAACTTTTATATCAATATCTATAATATAACCCTTAAAAAAAATCATGAAAATAGCACTTTTTAGCGTCTAAAGTGAGAAGACCCCTTAATGGAAATGTGGTGGTCACTTACATTTTGAGGTCTGGCGGTAACTATAATGGCCAATCGCTTGCTATCGGAGTGACGCTGGTGGTGAAATTTTGTACCTAAACTTTTTCACTTTTGCGCGGACGCTTTTTCTACGGCTTCCCCTACGGCCGCCATCGAAATCTGCGGAAGTCGCGACTTCCGAAACAACTGGAAAACCGCCCCGCTTCCGGCACACATCGCAAAAAAGATTACCGTTAAACGATACCGCCGGAGAAAAAATGACCATTTTTTTCGTTTTCACCACGACACAGCTCGTCCTTGGCTGAAAAGAACGAGGAAAAAAAACTCCCGAGACTGGCGCGAGAAATATGGCTGTGTATTTGCTTTAATTGGTTGCGAGTGTGCCGCACACCGCGTGTCGACATCGCGCGTAAAATACCCCAAAAAAATACGTGTCTTTACGCATTACAGTAACGTTCAAATGTCCTCTATAATTTTTAATTCAACTACGTCTCTCGCTGTTATCGCGAAGTTAACCGAAAAACATATTATCCCGCGATACCGGGTGTTATAGACATTGCCTCGCGTAGGTATTACCCGACGATTACGAATTCAGTTAAAATAGATTTATATATAGATATATACACGGATGTTTATTTTAGAGCTAGGGTTGACGAACTTTGCAGTCGCCGACCCGCGCTTTCGAGACATTACGAAATTAGATCGAGCGCGGAAGGTATCGCATTTTGAAAATGATTGATAACCAATCAAATTTCCTTATATACGTATGACTTATTTTAATTTCCCATATTTGTGACATTTTTTTAATAAATAATTAATCGCGATTGTGTGTGTGTGTGTGTGTGTGTGTGTGTGTGTGTGTGTGTGTGTGTGTGTGTGTGTGTGTGTGTGTGTGTGTGTTCACGTTTGTATTTGTTCAAGGTTCTGGTTTATACAAAAATGGTCAAAAAAATTTATTGTAGGTATCAAAATATTTAAGTATTCGCCCGAAGTAAGCGGTTCTGGAATTTTTCAGATTTTTTGTAACGTTAATCGCTCAGAAAGCACAGAAAAGATCATACTTCCGCTATGGGTGATAGCTTGAAAAATTTTACATATAATCACGCATTTTTTGCTATTTTATCAGATTTTGGATTGGAGGCGTTTTTGTTCGGAGAATTTTTTTTTTTGACTAAGGGTTGTTTCGAAAATGTAAAAAAAATTCAGGGTGTCTTTTAGAGTCAATGGAATCAGATTTTAAAAAATAAATCAAATTGGCGGGGGTCAAAGAAAGAGTCCACCGGATTCACGTGGAATACCTCATATATATACATATATTAGGTGTAGTAAAAAGAAATCCATTTTTTTTGCATGAAATTGAAGGCAAAAATAATGGATTTATTTTTACTACACCTAATATATATATATATATATATATATATATATATATATATATATATATATATATATAAGCTTCAACACTATTCACTACTTCAAGCAGCTCGAATTCACCTGACTATAGGTGTGCGCGCGCGAGGTTTCGTTTCACGGATCGTATAACGCAATATCAAACGATGCGGATCCCCGTGAGAGTGAGAGAAAAAGAGAGAGAGAGGCAGGTGAGGAGAACAAAGATAGAAGAGACGAGAGAAGACAGGTAAGAAGAGAAAGAGCGAGGTTGATCGATTGAGTGATTAATTAACGATGTTTATTATGCCCCAATCAGCTCTCGGGAAAATACAAATATAGACATGAGAGTAGTGTTAAGCCAACCGCATAAATTGCCTTAATTAGAGCAAATACTTTATTCTCATATCCATAGAATAAGAACAAATATAAATACAAAATAAAAATATATGCTCATATATTTTTTCGTTAATATAACTCGCTATGTCTCATGGCTTGCGTACGTGACCAAGCGACCAACGCACAAAGCAACTTTGTCTAGGATTAAGTATCGATATTTCTCGGCCTGCATATGCGCCCGAGCTCTCAACGTTTATATAAATATTTTATAAGATTAAATTTTATTGCGCTTCGCCTTCGGCGTGAGTCCGTTGTCCAAAACCCTTGAAACACTGCGGACTGAGTCAGACTAACGCGTGGGAATATATACTTATCGATGGGTCCCACGGATGCATTCCTAGAAATGCAGTCACGTAAACCCTTGCCCCACTATCGCTATCCGACAAATATCGGCCCTGCGTAGCACGGGACTGACGACCTATAAGTTAGAATCGTGAAATCACTGTTACGAAGAGGTTCTCTCTTAAAGACCTCGACTGTTAGCTGCTACGCTAGCGATACGCCGTACAGTACACGGGATAACACGCGCAAGTTTTCATTAAGAAACTCCGTAAATTACGCGAACGCGTTTGTTGTAACGTTTAAACCATCGCGCTAATAAACCGGAAGAGTGTTATCCGCATCCGAGTTAAAATAACATCGATGTAACGAACTGATATAAGTGTAATTAAATCATTGACACAATTAACTCGTGATCTTCTCCTTTGTGTTAACCTGAAGACACCTTGTTCCAAATCCTGGCAAGCTCTGATTCTTCACCAGTTTCGCATCGTACTCACCAAGGTTCGTCCTCTCTCTGTAAAGACGTCGACTGTTTGTTATAACAGGAGTCCCAAGGAAAGAGACCTTTGATCAACATTTCGGCAAGTATAAAAATACACGTGAAACTCATCTCACTTCCAATATTGGTCCTGATTCTGACATCGAGGAAAGACTGCGCCGTCGATAAAGACACCGTTGGGCTACAGACCTATTGTTACGCGTATTACCATTCTGACACGTAATACAGCCCTGGAAAGGCTTCATCAAAAACTTAACCTGGCGATTCGAAAACCAGAGGTTCTTTATAAAGACGCGTTATCTTGTGATGTGTATTTTGCACAAGAACAGAGTTTATAACGAACGCTAGTTGGATTCGAGTCATCGAGCCATTTTGCGTAACATAAAATTGGCGATCCTGCCAGGATTACTCAATGAAAAATCGTAATACCAAAAGTCAAGTGAAAACTGGTTACCGAAACTCCACGACGGAGGGTGTAAAACTACGAACATTAAACCTGTGCACGAGTGAACGTTAAACAGACATTTAACTTAGTTAATTTTGTGTTAACGGAAAAGACATTGCCACGCTGAATTTTCCGTAAGTGAGTGACGGACAATTGTGTATTAAGGAACTTGCACGTACCGCGCATCTATAAGACTTCGCTGCAGGAGCACGAGCACGGGAAGGATTGAATAAAAACTGGGGGAGACACGCCTTCAGAAAATAACCTCAACTCCGACGGTATGCTGGATCATCAATCGACGCGAAAAGTCTACAACCGATCGTTGTAACAGCGTTCGCCACTTCAAGAACACCGAGATCAACATCATTCGACCAGTATTGTATACGAACACTGAGTAAGAGTAAGTTTAAAATCCCGCTCATTATGTAAGGGAATTAGAGACTCTTGCGACAAAACTTTTCCGCAGTTAATATTCTGCGCATGACAAATTAAAAATAGGAAGTTGTAACTACCTTATTCCCAAACAACGTAGTTAAGTAATTTTGTGTGTTTAACTTTAAAAGAACCACTAGCATTGGAAGCTATGTCCAGTCCAAAAGTAACGAAAACAGATACGGCAAAATAATAGTGTCTCGTTATTACAATAAATAAAAGACCTGGCGGTACGGAAAATAAGTAAATTCATAAATCTAGTGGTGCTAGTCGAAGTTTACCTTTTATGACCAATACCGCCTATTCTGGAATTATTTTGAGTAACAACATGAAAAAAAAATCATCATCTAATTACTCAACCACATAGGATCTCTGATCACAAGAATCTTTGAGACACACAACATCGCTTGACAGTTATTATAATTAATATAAATATATACGTAGAATAAGAACATAGCATTATAGATACTATTTAAAAAAAAAAAAAGGAGATTAATAATCAACTACAAGAATATACATACATAAACGCAACTAAAATCAAAGGTAATGTCCATAGCAGGAAATAGTGTATCAGGAAGAAGCATTGTAATCGATGAAATCCCTAGTCATGTGAAGAAACTCAAAAAGGACATTTCACGAACCCTGTTCAGTTATTTTCTGTATTATAAAAATCACCCTGAATGGGAACCTAAAGAAGATTTATACGCCCTGAGAAAAACTGAGCAGATAGAAAAAATAACTTGGAATTTTCACGAAGACCCCAGTAATCACCCGCTGCTATTAGCATATCATGAGATACCTCATTCATTAAACCATGTTTTAGTAACCATAGGAAAAAAGAATATTGAGGAAATTGAAGAACAAGATCTTGCCATAGCACTTCGCCCAGAAAATCAGATCGCTATCCCTAAGACGAGAGAATTAGAATCAGAAGCATCCAGCCTTAATGAACTCAGACCACCACGAAAAAGACAGTCCACAGAAAACCCTATACTTGCAAGAAATCTCGAAGAAGCTACCGCAACCAACTCTCAACTCACTCTATTAGTAAATAAATACTTCGACGAAGGGCTTACTTTAAAGGGCAAAGCGATAGAAGAAGTGAAATTACGCGACACAGAAATCGAACAATTACAACATGCACTTCAAGAATCAAAAAACAAGATAAGACCATTGACGGAAAAAATCAGCCTGCAAGGACAACAAATCTCCCAATTTAATATTGAGAGACTAGAATTCGAAAGAACCCAACTCGAATTACGCTCTGAATTAGTCCACGTACAGAAAAATAACAATAATAATCTTGCCCTAGTAGAGCGAATAGGTCAAGCGAACCTTGAACAGAACGACCTTATTAAAACTCTCGAAATTCGAAACCTCGACCTCGAAAACCAATTCGAAAAAACTTTACAGAAAAACCAAATAGAGCTCTCAGCAAAATGCGGCGAAATAAATGAGCTCAGACGTAATTTACAGGAGACCCAGACAGAAAAACAGCAATTAGAAAGGGAAAAATCAAACCAAGTAATTAAACAAAAATATTTACAAGATCAGGTAGAAATCATTAAGCAAGACGCTCAAGGCTATCGCGAACATATCGAGACCCTTGAGAGCACGAATATCGCGCTACAATCACAGATTATAGCACAGAAACAATACCTTGAAAAAGAAACCAGTGAGACCCAAGATCAATTCAAAGCCTTACAAGAACAAAACGCTCATAGACAGGAGCAAGTAATTAAAGAAATAAAAAGGAACTACGACGTTCAGTTCGATCGACAACTAAAAGAAAAAATACGAGAATTCCAAAAAACTGAAGAAAAACTTATTAAAGAGAAACAGCAATTTGGAGAACAAACGAGGCTAGAATTCCAACAGAATAGGGAAAGTATATTACGAGATTATAACGTAGAAAAAGAAAGGTTAGAGAACACCATCTTAGAACTACGAGCTACTGTTGCACAAAAAGAACAGCATATTCAAAAATTAAATTCTGGTATAGACGACTTGAAACGAATACACCGACAAGAAATGAATACTCTGACTATTACCAAAGACCAACAAGACCAGACGAACGAATACGAAATGCAAATACTGAAAACAGAAAATATTCAGCTCCAACAAGACCTAAAGACTGTAAAAGACCAAATGAAAAATCTCGAAACCATGATGAGACAACTTATACAGAAACAGGAGTCGCAACCTACCTCCTCACAACTAGACAAAAGGGCACCTCAGGATAACAGACGACCACCAAATCGATCTAATCGAAATCAACCCAGCGCACCACCACCTGGAAATCCAGACGACGACGACCCCGATGACGATGATGAAGACGCTGATAGCCAACCTAACGCCAGAGGAAATCATTACCGACCACATCGAATGCCTCACGACCTGCTACCGAACCAAACCGCACCAGCCAAGGAGACTATTGATATAGTACCCATTTTTACCGGAGACACGGGAGAAGGAGCAGTCAACATTTCAGAATGGACAACGAAAGTTGACAGAGCACGACATTGGACAATGCCAGAGCAACACGGCTTATTATTGGAAAAGATATTAACAATGAAAATCAAAGGAAGGGCACAAAGTTGCATTTCGAACGTCGATATTTATACATACGACCAGTTGAAAGACGTTTTGATAAAACGCGTCAACCCAGTGAAATCATCACTGTTACTCATGAACGAGTTGACAGCATGCATCCACACTCAGGGAACGATCCAAGAGCATAACACCAAATTCCGAAGAATCTATATATCTTGGTTAAACGCTAAACGACTCGAACTTAAACAAGCTCATCAAACGGATGAATCAATCACCATATATTTACAAATATCTGACAAAGATATCATTCAGACTTATCTGCAAAGTCTCAAGGAAGACACACGAGCCTATCTCAGAACAAAGGACATATATTCGCTCGCACAAGCAGAAGCAACTGCTCGAGAACACGAAGATTTCAAAAGAAGCATCCAAAGACAACGAGGAATGTTTCATGAACCTCAACCCCAACGTAGACCGGAAAAACCCAGATTCAACCACGAAAAATCAAGATTCAGTAATAAACCACAAGAAAACAGGAAATTCTTCTCAATGAACAAACCAAACGTCCACCACACTGAATACAACGAATGCGACTCACATGACGAAGAGGAAGGACAGGAAAGCATGACGGAAGAAGAACGACAGTATCAGAACGATATACAAGAATTCGACCTTGACTCGATAAACACAACCAGTCAAATGAAAAAGGCACTCGAATATATTATGGTAATGAATCATCCGGACAGAAAATGCACGTATTGCAAAAGGCCTGGACATACTGAGCTGTATTGCAACCAAAAGAAGAAAGATCAAGGAATACCGAGTCCTTTCAACAAAGGCACCAATCAGAAGAAGAAACCTACCCAAAAAGGAAACCAAAATTTTCGACAGAATCCTCATCGGAAGAAACCTCCTTAACAGGAAGTGAACACGACAAACGAAGAGCAAGAAAGCACAAGCGACGACGAGAGCGTCCACGACGAGAGTACATCTCCGCAATAGATAAAGGACACCTTTTCACCGCGAAATTCAACTTCGAACGGACGACATTCGAAACTTTAACAGCATTAATCGACACAGGAGCATCCATTAACATAATCAAAGAACACCTTGTGAAAGAAAAGCACATTGTTAAAAAACCCATCCTCTTTAACACGGGAAAAACGACAAATAAAACACTCGGATATACGTTTATCAAATGCAAAGGAAACATTAACGACCGACGTGACAAATTTCATATAGTTCCATCAGACTATCCGATTAGAGAAGACGCTTTAATAGGAACCCCTTTCATTCTAAACAACGACGTCATAGTTGACTTACCCCGGAGAAAAATAAGAGTTAACAAAAAATATCAAGAAATAGAATCATCCGAATTCACTGTGCCTGCCGGACGGTTTATAACTATCCCCGTAGAAGTAGAGAAACGGAAAGGAACAGTCTTAGTAAGAACCCCTCAAGGAGACAGTATCCATCATATAAAGGAAGGTATTGTAAATATTCCATTAGCAAACGAAGGAAAGAAGAACATCACTTTTCAAACAAAAAACATTCAAATCTTTGAAGTAAAACCGAGGTTAACGAGCAACAAAAGTAACCAAAGTAATAAAAGAATTCAGGAACTGAAAACCAAGACTAGACTGGAGCACATAAAGAGTATTAAAGAAAAAGATGAAATTTGGAAAATCATACAGAACTATTCAGATCTATTCCAATTAGACCATGACAAGCCACCAAGTACCAACTTAGCAGAACACGTAATCGTAATTGACGAACCAACGAAACCCATCAATATCAAATCTTACAGACCACCTAAAATCCATCAGGAAGAAGTGGACAAACAAGTGCAAGAGTTATTAGAAAAGAAAATAATTCAACATTCTCAATCACCATTCAATGCACCCATTTGGATAGTACCAAAGAAAAAAGATGCGTCAGGAAAGACAAAATGGAGAATGGTGATTGACTATAGAAAATTGAACGAAAAAACAGCTCAGGATTCATACCCCTTGCCTGTTATAGAAGATATTCTCGACGACCTAGGAAAAGCCGCAGTTTTTTCTGCATTCGATCTAAGTGCAGGATTCCACCAAATACCAATGGAGAAAAAATCTAGAAAGTATACCGCTTTTAGTACTAACCAAGGACACTTTGAATACCTACAAATGCCCTTCGGATTAAAAAATGCACCGGCAACATTTCAAAGAATGATGAACACTGCATTAAGAGGATTAATAGGAAAAATTTGTTTTGCATATCTGGACGATATAATAGTTTTTGGAAAAACCATGGAAGAACATAATCAAAATTTGATAATACTCTTCAATCGACTGAGAGATACAAATTTGAAATTACAGCCAGATAAATGCGAATACGTGAAACCTGAACTCGAATATTTGGGACATGTTATTACACGTGACGGAGTAAAACCCAACGTAGAAAAATGCAAAGCTGTAAAAGAATTCCCCATACCTAAAACACCTAAGCAAATTAAATCATTTTTAGGACTCGCAGGATACTACAGAAAATTTATCCCGAAGTTTTCATCCATAGCTAAACCTTTGACTGACCTAACCAAAAATTATCAGGAAAACAAAAGTGGACCAATAACATGGACGGATAAATGTCAAGTAGCATTCGACACGTTAAAGAATATCCTCACGAATGATCCTGTATTAAAATATCCGGATTATACGAAAAAATTTGTATTAACGACTGATGCCTCAAATCAAGGACTAGGAGCTGTATTATCACAGGAAGGACACCCATGCGTTTATATATCGAGGACGTTAAATAAAGCCGAAACCAACTACACGACAACAGAAAAAGAACTACTCGCTATAGTTTGGGCAGTTAAACGATTCAGACAATATCTTTTAGGAAGAAAGTTTACAATAAAAACTGATCATCAGGCATTAAAATGGTTAGCTAATAAACCAGACCCTGCATCGAGGTTATTACGATGGAGACTTAAACTCGAAGAGTATGAATTCGACATCGAATACGTAAAGGGAAAACATAATGTAGTAGGTGACGCATTGTCTAGAGAAGCACATATGGAATTACCTGAGGACTACAACAAGGACAAGACATTTAACAACGAACTCATTTATCACATTGAAACAGATTCGTACGGGAACAACCAATATATAATTACCAGCAATATTGAGCAAACAGAATTTAAAATCAAACGAATAGCTCGGAGAAACACTTACAAACAGAGTAAAACAGCCCCTAATAAACTTAAATCAATGATAGACAATGTTCAGAAAGAATTCAAAACTATGAGCACCACGAATGATGAAATAAATCATGTGAAGAAAAGTCAGGAAACCCCTGAAAGCCGTAACCAAATTAATTACAACTTAAGACCAAGAGACTCAAACGCTATGAAAGATTTAGAGAGTTTCAGTGACGAAGACGAAACGAATCAAGACGAGACTTCAGATCAACCCCAAATTGATTTAGGCGTAGAACTGCCATATGACTATTATCAATACTCGACATACAAGTTGTTTAACCCCAACAATTTGGGACACCTTTTAAAAGAGAAACCCAATGTAAAAGGAAAACACTGGATAAAAATCACCCAACCGACAAATAATAAACCTCAAAGTCTCTACTATCAGATTCTTAATAAAGTAAGATCCAAGCTTACCATCAATAAAATCAAAGGAACTAAACATGTTAGGATATTTACAGATGATGTAATGACCAAAGCAGAGAAGGAAGAGATTTTATCGATATTAAGATTCTTTAGTATCAAAGACCACGAAACACAGTATGAATATTGCTTTTCGACCTTCAAGGAACCTGACTACATAGACAAAAAGAAAATAATAGCAGAAAGCCACGGTACTAACCTAAGCTCACACTTTGGAGAGTATAAAACTATACAAAGAACAAAAGAACACAGGGAATGGGAACGCCTCGAAGAAGACGTAAAACATTATATTAAGAACTGTAAAATATGTCAAAAATTTAAAACTGTGAGAAATCGGAACATTGCTCCTGCTATTGTACCCGAACTGCCAGATAAGCCCTTTGAAAAAATTGCGTTAGACATATTCGGCCCACTACAAAGATCGCGTTCAGGGCATGAATATATCCTCAGTATACAAGATTGTCTAACTAAGTACATTGTATTATGCCCACTCGAGACAAAATCTAGCTCGGAGATCATCCAAACATTAAACGATGATTTTATAATGATCCATGGATCCCCTGATATCATTTTAACAGACCAGGGACAAGAATTTAATTCAAAATTAATGAAGGATTTCGAACAATTACACGGTATTTCGCATATCAAAACTACCGCATTCCACCCTCAAAGTAATGGGAGCATTGAAAGAATGCATTCCCTTCTTAAGGAATCAATAAAAACCATGTGTGAGGGACAGATAGACAATTGGAAAGATATATTGAAATTGGTAGCCTTCGCTTATAACAGTTCGGTACACAGTGCAACTGGATATCGACCTGACGAATTGGCATTTAATAGAAAACTTAAAAAGCCATCAAGCCTACCTCATAAAAAAACATTGACTTATGACGATTTATTAAAGAAGTGGACACATACGCACGACACAATACTCTCAGAAGCACGCGAACGTTTACAATTGAAACAAGAACAAACAGCCAAACGATTAAACGAAAGTAAAAATAAACTGGATTTTGATAAGATCAAGACGGGACAGAAAGTTTACCTTCACAACGAAAGTAAAAAACATAAGTTAGACCTCGAATGGTTAGGACCATACGAAATAATAGAAATTTACAGAGATAAGTCAAACCTTAAGATAAAAATCGATGATAAAGAAAAAATAGTCCACCTAAATAGAATAAAGTTATTCTTTCCAGATGACGAACATAATGAAGACATTGCTGATGACAACGATCACGCTCATCGCAATTAACAGCGCTTTTACTATCGAACAGGTAACCTTCTCAAACACTTCATTCATAGAAGAATATCAGGCATACGTAGTGACCTATAGTGAAGAAATGAGGTTCTCAATAATTATCGACCTTAGGAGCATTTATACAGCCTATAAAGAAATCGATAAACTAGCTGACCAATATGTAGAACTGTCAGATGATGTCCAAGAAATAATAAACCCCATCAATCTGAAGGTCTATAAATTGAGGAAGCAAGTTCAACTGTTAACAACCTTAAATCCTGGGATTAAAGACGATGATCACGTTTTTAGTAAACAACTGACAACGAAGAAAATAAAAAAGCTATGAGAAAGATTTGAAGACGCTATGCCATACAGAACATGGGGAACAATAACACCAACCCTCAGTGGATACACCTGTTTACAAAGAGATGATATTATATATGACCTGCAGACGAAATTCTTACAACTCAATAATATTAAAGACACACCGGAAAATCGTAATAAAGTAATACCCACGCTCAAAAAACTTAAAGGAAATAACCGAATATATCACAAAAACAGGAAATCAAGACCTGGTTGTTGCGTGCGATATATTGACTCCTAGACGACGCAGAAGAGGAGTTTGTAACTTTTGTGGTAATATCCAAAAATTCCTATACGGAACTGCTACTAGCGATGACATAGACAGGATCGACGATAACATTCAAAATGTAACGGATTCAGTAAACCTCATTAAAACCTCAGTTCAGAAACAATCAGCAGTTATTCGTAAATTAGCTACCGAAACAGGAGAACACATCAAAATGTTAAAACAAGCGCAATTCCGAAGTATGTACCTAATATCTCTCATGTCGTGCATAGATACTTTACTATTCGATATAAATAATGTAATACTAGCTATTGAAACCAAAAAGATTCTACCTCAACTAGTAGAACCGGAAGTCATTTTAGACATGATCGATAAACTACTAAAGGAATCAAACGCCGACCATGTGTTCAATTATTACAACGAAACGCGAGCGCAACACTTCATAGATATCGCCGACAAAATAATACTGTTCAGAGGCAGCAATCTCATCTTCGAATTAACGATCCCTAAACTAGAAAATAATCAGTGGAAATTGTATAACGTCATACCTATCCCAAAGATTTACAATAATACATATGTCGTCGCTGCTCCAAAATATTCCCACTTGTTAAGACAAGGGAGCAACTATATGATAACTAATGAAATTGAGATTATGCGAATGAAGAAGATTGATAATTACTATGTTACACACTATAAGCACCCGATTTACGATAGAATCAATAAACCAACGTGTCAAAGCGACATCAAACAATGCGAGCTAAGTAAAATCAACGTCACCAACATGAGCTATATCTCATTATACGATAATCGCGGAGTGTTGTTAATACCGAACATTGAAAAACCAGTTCTGGTACTTGTAGAATGTAAGAACTATAGAAGCGAAATTTACATTAAAGAAGTGACACTGTTGAAAACAACGGATAAATGTACGCTAATGCAAGGCAATACCAAAACAATCCTGAATGGAATTCCAAAAGAATATCGATTGATAAATCCGAGTCTAACGTACTTGGCAATAAACTTTTCACAATTAGTTATGCGTATAAAAGATGTGCCAAACCAGATAGACACTACTTACCTAAAAAATATTGGTCAAGATCTAGATGACATCAGCAAAGACATAGAAAAAGCCAGTATCATACTTAAACACGACGAATTTTGGAAAACCATGAATGGATTACTCGATAAGCTCATTAAAATAGGTTTGCCATCATTAGGAATAACTGGTATATTGTTTGTACTATTGCGATGTGGAGCTGTAACGCCCGTCCTTAAATTTCTCAGAAACGGACTCTTCAAATGTTGTTGCCCCAGAGCCAATAAGAAAATTAAGAAATATGAGAATAAAGCGAAAATAGAACTGCAAAAACGTCAAAAACAACTAGAATACTTGACAGAACGGCAAGAACAATCAAACCTATCGGGAGCCCCGAAAAATATTGTAGCGGAACCAAAAGAGATAAGACCTTCGACATCTAAATTCATTATCGCCGAAGTTCAATCTAACTTGGGGGGTGTTAAGCCAACCGCATAAATTGCCTTAATTAGAGCAAATACTTTATTCTCATATCCATAGAATAAGAACAAATATAAATACAAAATAAAAATATATGCTCATATATTTTTTCGTTAATATAACTCGCTATGTCTCATGGCTTGCGTACGTGACCAAGCGACCAACGCACAAAGCAACTTTGTCTAGGATTAAGTATCGATATTTCTCGGCCTGCATATGCGCCCGAGCTCTCAACGTTTATATAAATATTTTATAAGATTAAATTTTATTGCGCTTCGCCTTCGGCGTGAGTCCGTTGTCCAAAACCCTTGAAACACTGCGGACTGAGTCAGACTAACGCGTGGGAATATATACTTATCGATGGGTCCCACGGATGCATTCCTAGAAATGCAGTCACGTAAACCCTTGCCCCACTATCGCTATCCGACAAATATCGGCCCTGCGTAGCACGGGACTGACGACCTATAAGTTAGAATCGTGAAATCACTGTTACGAAGAGGTTCTCTCTTAAAGACCTCGACTGTTAGCTGCTACGCTAGCGATACGCCGTACAGTACACGGGATAACACGCGCAAGTTTTCATTAAGAAACTCCGTAAATTACGCGAACGCGTTTGTTGTAACGTTTAAACCATCGCGCTAATAAACCGGAAGAGTGTTATCCGCATCCGAGTTAAAATAACATCGATGTAACGAACTGATATAAGTGTAATTAAATCATTGACACAATTAACTCGTGATCTTCTCCTTTGTGTTAACCTGAAGACACCTTGTTCCAAATCCTGGCAAGCTCTGATTCTTCACCAGTTTCGCATCGTACTCACCAAGGTTCGTCCTCTCTCTGTAAAGACGTCGACTGTTTGTTATAACAGGAGTCCCAAGGAAAGAGACCTTTGATCAACATTTCGGCAAGTATAAAAATACACGTGAAACTCATCTCACTTCCAATATTGGTCCTGATTCTGACATCGAGGAAAGACTGCGCCGTCGATAAAGACACCGTTGGGCTACAGACCTATTGTTACGCGTATTACCATTCTGACACGTAATACAGCCCTGGAAAGGCTTCATCAAAAACTTAACCTGGCGATTCGAAAACCAGAGGTTCTTTATAAAGACGCGTTATCTTGTGATGTGTATTTTGCACAAGAACAGAGTTTATAACGAACGCTAGTTGGATTCGAGTCATCGAGCCATTTTGCGTAACAGTAGGAACGAATAAACAGAAATTATATAAATAAAGATTGGATATAAAACAAAAATGAACAATATAAGATGCAATGAGGTAGAATATAAAAATGAAATGAACAAGAAGTTAAAATAGAAAAATGAAGTCGATATAAAACGTGAACATTTTGAACTCAAGATAAAAAAGTCATGTTAAAAGATGTGAGATAAAATACGATGGAGTAAAAGAAGGACAGAAATATAAAAGCGTAGAAGGAAATTTCGAGGGAAAGAGAAAGACAGGAGAGAGGAGAGGGGGGAGAGAGAAGTGGGAAACGAGGCAGAGAAAAATGTGAAAAATCTAGCGGAACCGTAGCATTCGGTTTCATCTCTCCTTGTCCCGTGCAAATCGAGAGCACTGATGCAATTCGATGCACACCGCGCGCGTGCTCACAGGTTCGTTTGGCTTAGCTCGTGCGCTCGGGTCTCGCATTATAATCAGTGAACGCGGTGACCTAACGCGAGTTCGTCGGCTCTCCGATTGCCGAGAATTCATTAGGATTTAACGAATACTTATTTGAGTTAGTAAAGGGTGTCTCAACATGACCTGACATTTTAATTTTTTAATCAAACCCATTTTATATTTGCCAAGTACGAATATTTTAATTAGTATACGGGAAGGTTCCGAAATCCCCCCCCCCCCCGTCGATCGAGCTGAAATTTCGCACGAACCTTCCTTTTAATATTTTAAGACAATCCCTGAAGGGTTTTTTGGCGACGCGCGATAGTTTTTGGGTTTGGTTTTGTTTGTTTGATCTTGTTTGGGTATTTTTGTTTGAACAAAACGAAAAGGGCGATAACATATATAGGTATGAACGGAGACGTAGTAGATATATTGGGAGTACAAATAAGTCTCTGCCGTTTGACAAAGGATGGCCCCACCAAGAGGTTATGGTTGAAATTGTCAGATGTAAAACGTCATATCGTACGGTTGGACATCTGGCAAGGCAATGACTTTGAAATATTAGGGATTTTGTATCAGCATCGCATAATTTTTTTCGTGCGAAAATGTCGAGTTTTGAGCCGAATAATCGTCATTGGCGGGAACTTTATAACTCTTCTCTACTTCTTTACGGGGCTATACCAGTGTGACACTTTAAAAAAATCGATTTTTTTGCTGCTTTTTTCGACCGTTTATATTTTCAAGAATATCATTATCATTTATATTATTTATATCAATATCATTTTATTTTGCAAAAATCGATAGTTAAATCTTTAAGGCGTTACCCCCACTTGTAGCGCAACAAAAAGGCCTTTTTCATGAATTTTTTTAAAGAAAACTACAAAACTTTTTTAATCGATCAATATACCATCTTAAAGAACACATCTTGAAGAACTTTCAGTAATTTTTTTATTGAAAAATATTACATTCTTTAGTGGCAAATGGCCGTCAATGAAATAATGTTTTTATATACACGGTTTGCGGTGACCAACATTGCGGCGAAGTGGATCATCTGAAAAAAAATGCGGATGGATTTAGTCAAATATAAGTATAAACTAGTCTTTAATCGAAGGATTTTAAAAAATATTCATTTTTCACAAAATGGCGGACAGTCAAAGTTAATGGTTCGATTTTAACGAAAAAAACGGCCGTTTTTGGCTATAAAACGGCCATTTTTTCGAAAAAAAAACAAATCGAAGGATTAAAGACTACATTTTTATGTATTAAATAAGCCTGCAAAATTTCAAGAAGATCGGTTCATTAGTGTTCGAGTAATCTTGGTCACCGACTTCAGAAATGCCATTTTGAGAAAAACGCGTTTAAAGTTTCTCTTTCAACGCTCTTTCAACGATCTTTCAACGCTGATTCTTCTCTTTCAACGCTCATATCTCAGTCAATTTTGTTCGGATCGACTTGAAATTTTCAGGACATATTCTCAGATACTTATACTTCAAAAAAATACAATTAAAAAAAAATCGATTTTTTCAAAATCGCAAGTAGGGGTAACCCCTTAAACGCGTTTTTCTCGAAATGAGATTTTTCAAATTTGCTGACATTGTAACTCAAAGAGCAATTATTCGATTGCCTTGAAATTTGAACTAAGTACTCTTGAATATATTTATTCTACAATGACGATTTTTGATTGGATGAAAATTGACGATTTGGCATTGAAAAAAACGACCATTTTATAGGCAATGAAACATACTTTTCTTTCATAACCACGCCATTTTGTTAGATTTTAATATTTTTCGAAAATCCTACGTCATTGTACAGGAAATACCTTCCAGTTGAACGACATTTTTTTCTTTTTCGGTTTCAGCTACTCAATCGGCCGGAATCATGTCAGCAGGGGAGGAACTTTTATTTTTGGCTCCTCCGAACGCAGCACTCAAGTCGCTTGGATCTCAATATTTTTCTATTAAAAAATTATGTAATATAGGTCAAATATAGCCAAATGTATTCTCAATTTTTCGAAACATTCAATTGAGTACTTTTCTTCCAAAAAATTCCCGAAAATCACTCAAATTTTCAGTGTTCACACTGGTATATCCCCTTAATTTGAATAAATCTGCAGCTGTGGCGCATCGATCGCTTATAGAAGAATATGGTGAGGCTGCTTTGAGTGAGAGAAGTTGTGAGTGGTTTTAAAAGTTTAAGAACGGTGAGTTTGACGTCGAAGACAAAGAACGTAGCGGAAGGCCGAAACGAAGACGCGGAATTGGAAGCATTATTGGAGGGAGATTCGTGCCAAACGCGAGAATTCCCACGAATTACGCTTATACGGCTTAAAACTCGACATTTTCGCACGAAAAAATTATGTAATGCTGATTGATACAAAATCGCTAATATTTCAAGGTCATGGTCTCGCCAGATGTCCAACCTTACGATATGACGTTTTACATCTGACAATTTAAACCATAGCCTCCTGGTGGGGCCATCTTTTGTCAAACGGCGGAGACTTATTTGTTGTCCCACAAGATACAGTCGGCGCGGGTAAAAAACAAAACTTTATAATTCAATATCTCGAAAACTATTGCGAGTCGCAAAAAATCCCTTTAGGGGTTGTCTCAAAATATCAAAAAGAAGGTTAGTGCAAAATTTCAGCTCGATCGAAGGCGGGGTTCGGAACTTTATCCATTCTATGTAAGTTACAACCATGGAGGTTATGTGTAAGTTTGTTTGGGTTCCCAAAAATGTCATAAACGGCATGGACTTGGAAGACATGTTCTTTCAACAAGATGGCGCAACCTGCCACACTACGGGCGAAACAATGCAGTTATTGCAGACGAAGTTTCATGGTCGTGTTATCTCGCGCCGCAGCTATGTGAATTCGCCACCAAGATCGTGCGATTTGACGCCATTGGACTTCTCTCTTTGGGGTTTTCTAAAAGGAAAAATGTAAGCCAATGATGAATTGGACGCAGCATTAATGAAATTAGTCCGCAATTATACCAAAATGTTATTGAAAATTTCGTCAAAAAAGTGACCGTTTGCAAACAGGGATAAAGCGGCCGTTTATCTGATATTGTGTTCCACACGCGACCTCCATGTTTGTACCTTATACAGGGTTTTTCAATAAGGCCGGGTAGATGTTGAAATGGAATGAAACAAGCTGTGTGTGAGGTATTAACGAAATTCTTTTTTTTATTTGAAAGGCGTGCGTATGCCATTATGTATGGAATATAGCATCGTTCAAATGGCCGCCGCGGCTTCTCAGGGTGGCACGGATCCGAGTGGGCCAATTTCCAATGACTCTGCCGCATAGATCCGGCTGAATTTGAGCGATGGCCTGGGTTATGTTGACTTTAAGAGCATCGGTCGATTGCGGCTTATTGGCATAGACCCGCGACTTCAAGAAACCCCACAAGAAAAAGTCTAGCAGGGCCAAATCGCACGATATTGGTGGCCAATTCACGTCACCTCTGCGAGAGATAACCACACCCTCGAATCGTCGATGCAGAATGTGCATCTTGGCGTCCGCTGTGAAGCACGTAGCGCCGTCTCGCTGGAACCACATGTCGTCTACGTCCATATCGTTCAATTTGGGCCAAAAAAAATCGGTTATCATCGTTCTGTAGCGTTCGCCGTTGACGGTCACGGCCTCACCAACGTCGTTTTCGAAAAAGTACGAACCAATGACGCCGCCGGCCCGCGATCCGCACCAAACAGTAACTTTTTGTGGATGCATGGCCACCTGGTGAACCTCGTGTGGGTTGGCGTCGTCCCATATACGGCAATTTTGCTTGTTAACATAGCCATTCATCCAAAAATGCGCCTCGTCGCTAAAGATGATTTTTCGGCCAAAATTGGCCGAACGTTTGCACTAACGAACCCTCATTTTGATAATAAAGATTTATCATTTGGACGTGCTGTTCAATCGTGTAACTTGCCATGGTGATATGGCATCAGTGACTGAATAATAAACAACATATTAGACAGACGCCACCAAAACAACGTGGCCGCCACAAGCCGCCAACATCTACCCCCGCCAATTGAAAAACCTTTTAGTAGTAGTATTTATTTCAGATATACCTCTTTAGGGTGTTTACACAGACGAAAACCCCCCTACATGTTTCTTTCCCCTTACAAGTTTTTCCTTAAGTCTACTTATATTCAATTTACGTTTTGCATATCATTTCCACTCGCATTCCTTCCTTTGTTGGTTACTTTTCCAATTAGTTTCTCGGATTGCTTTATGTACATACATAGTTCTGTTACAGGTTCCTTCTTTAGTGCCGTTTGTATTTCTCTACCGATTTGATCTCTTTCTTCCTCCCCCCCATATAGGGTCGCCTGTTGTAACAAAAATGCCAGCATTCAGCCATTAAACGGCTTGCTGATAATCGGCCAATAATTCGTCGACCAGCATTGAGGTACTGTAGGCGGATGAACGGCTTGCCAGATCTATGCCAGCCATTCGTGGGCCAATACTATCGCACCTATAATATGGCGATCAGCATTGGGGTATCGTAGGCGGATGAACGGCTTGCCAGATCTATGCCAGCCATTGGTGGGCCAATACCATCGCACCGATAATATGGCGATCAGCATTGGGGTATCGTAGGCGGATGAACGGCTTGCCAGATCTATTCCAGCCATTGATGGTTCGTTTTTGGGCGTTGTGCAAATTCAGGTCGTTAAACTGTAACCCGTAAAAACAAGGGATAAGGTTTCGAAAAGCATATCCCACTGATGAAGCTGAAATTTTGCACCGACCTTCTTTTCAATATCTTAAGAGAACCTTTAAAAGGATATTGGCGACTAGCAATAGTTTTCGACATATCGTATATTGAAAGTTATTTATTGTACTGCGCTTCTACTATATTAAATAAACCCGAACAAACCCATCCCACATGGCAAGTGATATGCACATACGGGCGAGCACTGTTTGCCAGGAAGCAGCGCGGCCGGAGGAGTGGGGGGTATCTATCGGATATATAGATATACTCGTATGGCGTGAAATAATAAACTTTACAATGCGATATATCGAAAACTATTGCTAGTCGTCAAAAATCCGTTAACGGTTTCTCTTAGGATAATGAGAGGAAGTTCGGTGCAAAATTTCAGCTCGATCAGAGGAGTATGCTTTTCGGAACTTCACCCAAAACGAGCGAGTTATTTTTACAGCCTGAATGGACCAAAAAAATTGTCGGTAAACTTTAATGTCACGAATAAAATTATCGGCATCAAAGTAAGCAACGAACAAACGATGGATTCTGTAAGTGTTAGAATGGCTAAGTGGGTAGGGCGCTTGACACTAGAACGAAAGGCGCAGGTTCGATCCCGACGAAAGGTAAAAACTTGAACAATGCAGAAAGCGTTTTTAATGCAATTATTCTATGTACATGGACATAAGTAAAGCATAAGAAAACAAAAAAGATACTACTAGAATTTTTATATTCATAATTTGTCAATTTTTTGTTTTTCATTTCCGGCAGAAAATCCGGCAGCCGTTGCTGGGCCAATATAGGCGTATGATAGTTGGCCAAGTCTTAGCAGCCATTCATGGTTTACCATTACCAACCATGCATGGTGCGGATCTGGCCCGTTTATATAGCCATTACCGCGCCACCGTTTGTTCTCTGGCAACCAGTCGTGGGCCATTACTGTGCCGATTGTAAAACCCTATTTGGGCCTATCCACTTTTCTAGATCTACGGTTTCTTTTTAATTTTTTTCCTTGATTTTCTCGCACGTACATATATGAACTAAGTTCTCCACTTCTTTTTTACACACCCTACATTTATTATCACTACACCCCTTATTGCCTTCGTTTCCCACATTCCCACATATAAGTCTCGCCCAAGTTTGTTTTGTTCCTCCCCTTATATTTCCATCTTCCCAGTACTTCTCTGTTTCTATCGTGTACTTCTTGTTTTTGTATTGTTTACAATAAGGTGGTTTTTCAATTTTACTCCAGTCCTGCTGGATTTCTTGATCGACTTTTGTTTTTTCCCCCTTTCTATTATTCTCCATTCCTTTACATCGTCGTTTGCTATGGCTCTCCATATGCCTCCCTCTCTTACTTCCTCCATTCGTTCTTTGACTTCCTCTCCCCATTTCATTGGGTTTCTATTTAGCACCCCTCTCGCCTCCTCTTTCAGGCATTTCTTCGGTCATCTTTCCTCCCTCATCTTCATTATTTCTATTAAATAGTTTGCCACTCTCTTCCACGTTTCCACCGTTATACCTCTACACCCTCATTCCATCCGCCATATGTAGCATGGCGTGTTTCTATTTATGCCCATAGTCATTTTTACGTAGCCCATTACGTAGCTTATATTAAAATAAAAATATTCGTACTTTTCAAATAAATAATACGTTTTATTAGTAAATAAAATTGTCAGGTCATGTTGAGACACCCTATATCTGTCTTTCGTTTTCTTCTATCACATTGGCGCGAACCAGCTCCGCTCTCTCGAGAATAAGCGAATCACACGCCTATCGAACGCGGAGGAACAATGTCATAAAAAAACTTTTTTATGCTCTTCTGCCTTTTCCTCCAATTTGCGTTAATTAGTCGCACAGATAATTAACTGAGAGGCGGTGAAAATCATTACTCAACGACGTCAAGGCTCTCGACCATTTTCGTCTCTGTCACGCTACCGAGTTCACATAAACGAATAAAAACCATGCAAAATACAATAGAAATTCGTCCCACTTTTATTACGACCTGTGGATTTCGTTTGGCGGACTTTTTCAAAGCGAAAAAAAATACTTTTTTATGTCTTTTGTTTTTATCATGGCGTATTGCAATGTGCTGAATTAATTCGGTGCAGTTTGAAAATGATGAATGGCGAAATCCCATTTGCAGTATTAATGGAATCCTAATTGGCAGTTCATGTTATCGCAGAGAAAAAGATTGATTGATTGAGCAATGGTTTATTATGTGGCTTGGTATAAACCTTTAGGCGACAAGGTACAAATGAGGAATAGGAATAAAGTATAATACAAACAATTAGTAAATTAAAGTAATAAAAATATAAAGAGATAACAAGCATCTAGAAAGACGTTGTAGAATCAAAAATCATAAATGGCATACTATAACATAGGCAGAGAAGCATAACAAAAATATAAGCAGAAAAGCAATGTAGATAAAATTTAAAAAAAAACGAAAATAATGCAACAGAGAGAGAGAGAGAGAGAGAGAGAGAGAGAGAGAGAGAGAGAGATCCAGTGAATGAGTATGTGCACGTAGAAAAGAGATAGAGTAAACGAATAAAAATTATGGTGTTGAAGTTTGCATCGTCGGAATGCAACGAAAGTTCTTTTTTTACACTTGAGTTTCTTTATTTTTATTATTATACAAGATCTTTTTTTATATAGTAGATCGTTAAATAAATGTCTTGAAAAATCATCTTGTCCCTATTTTGGGATTTTGTTACTTTAGAGAAATAAGGTAAATATAAATAAATATTTCTCCGAGTTTACAACAAATTTATATATATTAATCATAGGTATACAACATAGACTAAACTTACAAGTTAAATTACCTTTATATTATAAGTTGTATCTCACCCAACAAGAATTAAACTAAACCAGTCTCCCACAGCCAGTTTTAAATCACTTAGGTATATCAATTATGATTTCTGAGATCAATCATACATTAGTAGTATAGTTTGAACATAAGTAGACAATCTATTTAACAAAAATAAAGTCGTCACGTTATTTGTGTACAAGATGATCCCTAGGGATCATCTTGTACACCTAGAAGAGAATCATCTTTCCCCAAACTCATCTTGTTCATTCGTCGCTCGGTAACATAACATATAAGTATTCCACTGTTACCACGCAAACCGAAACCCAAGTTGAGCTCATTATAAAGCCAGAAACACAACAATTATTGCAACTGACAGTATACAATGAAAACGATGCTGAAGTTTGCATCGTTGGGCTGCAACGAATTTAATTTCTTCTGGCAGATTCTGCCTACACAAGTTCTTTTTAACATAATTATTTAACGATGTACATGATAAACCTATAAAAAAGATCACCTGTAATAATAAAAATATGGAAAATAAAATGTAAAATAGAACTTTCGTTGCGTTCCAATAATGCAAACTTCAACACCATCAATGAAAGTTACCTAAGCTTAAAGTCAACTTGCCTTAGATCTACAGCTGACAATTTTTATTTTTTTTCCGTCAAAATAAGTGCGTCGGACACCGCCATCTTGAATTGACTTACGTGGGGGGAGGCCGGGTGCTATGTTTTACCAAAGCATGTCACTAGATAGCATTAATAGCTTTGTCGCAATTGAAAATGATCACCTTACCTCATGGGATCAACTCATTCACCTTTTCCCTACATTTACGGATTTTCACGTATAACCCTATCACGTCCTACCCGTACCTGGCTCATCCCGTGCAGAAATGTGACCGGCCATTCCCTACTTTGTGTCCGGCCCTGACCAGATTTGCCTCGTTTGGTTTACCTGGCCGGACCCTCCCATGAAACAAACCGGGAAGATCGCAAAATCGTTTTTTTAGGGCTTACCCTGTATTTTTGGAAATTACAATCTTCGGACCGGGATACATTGCGAGCAAGTACATGTTCACGTAATGTCTACCCAGCCAGAACATTGACATCTTCTGCAAAGCGGAGCCTGTCTTTAAGAACTGAAGAAAAGCTACTTTGCTTTTCACCTCATCAAAGATATTTATAATTGATTGGGATGAAACTAATGCATCTGTTGTAATTCTATTCACCATTAAAAGGATTCATTTCATCAATGATAATCGACGAGGATAACAATGCTTATCATAAATACCGGGACTACGATAACTAATGATTTAAGCATAAAGAATAGCCAAATTATTTTATGAGGCAAAAAAGTAAAGCAGGTCATTCGTGGTTTTTGAACGCCTTGTCGCCATGTTGGGCAATATCAATGTTCTGACCGGGAAGACATTACCTGAATGTATTTCGCCGACAATCCGCCAGGTGGCTACAAGCCAAGCGCTTCGCGTAAGCAAGGTACCATCGTACGAGGATAAAAGTTCGTCCTGTGAGTTGTACAACGTACAGAAGTGATATGCTTACAGCGTGCACTTACGCTTATGATTTTGTGACACTTGTGAAATAACCCTTTGCACTCTAGGCCTTTTTCGGTCGGATAGTGATCTGTGTACGTTTTTCTGTCTCTTTGCCTATCAGGAAATGCGAGCAAGCGTATGAAGACACTCATATACTACCTTAGCGAGTAGATAACCAACAAACAATATGTTGGCGAAATACTAAATTGAGTACACTCCCGATTTTACCTCCTCAAGGAGTCCAAAAACGCTGAAACGTCATTTTCAATTTCCTCGTTTGTTCCTGGTTATTTCTCGATCTCCCTACAACGTTCCTGGTCATTTGCCGCTTGTTCTCCGGCCCGTTCCTGATCAGTTCCCCAAAAAGGGAACGGCTGATCGGGACCTAGCTTTAGACCCGTTACATTGCAAACCTATTCCAGGGTGGAAGGCCCGACCAGAGCCTGATATTATCTAGGGAAGGCAGACCAGGGGCAGTACTTTTTTCCGACTCAAAATTCTACACGGGATCTAACCTAACTTCCGTTGCGTCTACAGCCGTCTTCAGCTACACTATACCGCATTAGCCAGGTCGGGGAAACTGAGGACAACCCGTACCGCTATAGGTGGCCCTATGTTCTTCTTATTCGCTGGAGCACGGACTTTTACTCAAGTATCTGCACCAACGTCCCATAAGTTTTGGCCTATCACCGATGTCGGTAATGTGACATTTCATATTATTATTCTTATTTATTAAGGGGTAAGGCCACAGTAGAATTTTCAAAAAACCGATTTTTTCTTCGCTAAAAGCTTTTTTCCAATTGGCGTGACAAATAACTTCAACAATTTTCACTCGATTTACTTCAAATTCAAAAGTCATGTTCCCAATTGCATTTCGCAGAGAAGTACGTACGGAATTTCTGATTAATCGAAAACTTTTCATTTTATGAGCAGTTTTATACGAAATTTTTTACTGAAAATTCATTCTAATACCTACCACTCAATTCAAATACCTGCAACTTTTCAATAAAACAATATTTTTTAAATTCCGTACGTAGTTCTCTAGGTATTCTAATGTAGATTGACGAGAATTTTTGTTTTTTGGTCTCGGTAAAAAATTGTGGATGCTAAATGTCACGCCGCGGAGCGCCTAAAAAAACGATAACAAAAGAAAATATTAGTAGTCGGCCATTTTGTAATTAATTTTATGAGTTTGTTTGGGTTTGGGTACCACTTTATCATACCAAAAAAATGGTTAAATTAGCACATGATTATTATACCCGTTACTGTGGCCTAACCCCGTAACTTCAACGAATAGACTTTCTCAGGGTGTCTAATTTTGACCAGAACTGAAATTGCATGACATTTAAGGATTTTCAGGGCAAGGAATGAGGATTTTTTCATGACTTTTAGTATGACTTTCTGGCATATAAGTATACTTAATGATTCCACAGTGCGACCGATTTTCTAAATTTTTACATTTTTATTTTGCTCTTTCAAACAGATGTGTGTTGTATGCCAATAAAAAGTATACGGAATCAACGAAGAGTCACCAAACTGTACAATTCCATATGTAGTAAAAAAATGTGAGAAACATAATTTCAAGATTGCCGTAAAGAAATATATTTTGGGAACATCTAGAAAAATATTACATACATTGAGGAACTTTGAGTAATATCATCTAGTCGCTTTACACGAATAACAAAGAAAACTAATATACGTCGAGATAACGCATCATTTTCTTTTGCTTTCTTCTATTTTATTTTCTATCGATTCGATATTCGCTTCTCTATCGACAAGTACCAGAAAGTTAGTTCATACTGAATATAGACTCAACGATAATTTAGTAGGCCATAATAATTCAGGTAGACTGGTAATTTTTCATGACATTTCATGACTTTTTCAGGGTCGAGTGTAATTTCATGACATTTCAGATTTTTCATGACTTTTCAGGTCGGTAGACACCCCGTTTCTACAACAAATACATTTTTTGACGTTGGATGTTTTGATGACACGTGCAGAATATTCAAATCTTTGTCTTTCATTTTGCATATTTTTGGTGATCGTCATTTCGCACTATTACGCGATCGCCACAACTGCGAGCACGTACCCGCTAACACCACGGGTCGATACACATATTTGAGTACCAAATGTGCCTAGATGGAAACTAGCGGTGTCTCGAAGGAAAAAAAATGAAAGTTTTGTCCCCACGGGAAAAAGAACGTCGAGATGTAGTTTCAAGTTGTTGCTGCTTCGACAACGCGGCTTCATCCTTTCTCTATAGACATATTTTTCTTCTTTTCTTTTTCTTCAAATAATAATTATTTATTCCAATGTCCGCTCTCACCTTTCGCGGTCCGGGTGCACTCGCGTCTTTCTTTCTCTCTCTCTCTCTCTCTGTCTCTCTCGCGACAATAAATTATTCGACGGCCTCGATCGCTTTTATACGACGATAGAGTGAGAGAGATGCCCACACACAACACGTATCGCCCATTCATCGTTTTCGTCGCTGAGCTGTCGCACACTCGAGAATTTACGTTGTTCCTTTCGTCGCGAGCAGTCGCGAGGATTCGAATAGTTCGATTTTTCTCTTTTTTTTTTCTTTTTTTTTTACACAGACGATATTCGCCGATTCGGAGTCCCGTTTTTCGTTGCTCTTTTCCAAAATGATTTATTGTATTCGTAAGTGGTACGAAATATGATGTTCGTCGGAGAAGAGAAAGTGCGGGAAAAAGGCGATTAAGACCCACGTGTCGTTCGAGAGTTCGTCGTCATCGTTTGATATTAAAAGAAGAAAAAAATAATGACAAAATTGCAGTTAAGTGCAGCAGCGATATCGAAGAAAAAAAATGTAATGATGACAACTCGCGCTCGCACCATCGTCACGCTCGCCGTATCAACCAAACGTATAATTTTCGGTTTATCTCGTCGCGTTGGTGCACTTGAAATGCCACATTTGAAGAAATATATGTAACGCACAAAGATAGCGGAAGGAACGAGGGGGAGGGGGGGGGGGGTGTGGAGAGTTGAAGATATCGATGGAAAAATACACATTAGCGAGTAGTGCTCGGCGATAATTGCCCTTGCGCGCTACGTAGTAGAAAAAAGAACGCGAACCGTGAATAAATAATAAAATTATCACCCGATAAACGTCCCAATGATACGTCAAAGTCAAAACGACACGTATAAAGTTATAAATATAACAGGGCAATGTTTGCTGAGACTGTATTTCGCTTAATTATTTCTATAACGTATTGACCTATAAATTTAATGATTAACTTATTGATATAATTTATCGTATTTCCATGACGTATCAAAGCTATTATTAACGCATTAACCTATAACCTATTAGGATAGTTCTATAACGTGTCTTTTTTAATCATTTAGATAAGGATATTCCCTTGGGGGCTTTTTACGATCCAATCCCTACTTTTTTAGGATGTTGGAGTTTGCATCGTTTGAATACGACGTGGAGCGCCTAAAAAACGGGCTACATCTACCTAGGCGGGTCAAAAAATTGCATTTTCGAAAAATATTTGTATTCAATAGTATATCGCCTTTTAGCTATATTCCTTGAAAATTTCATCGAAATATTCCTAAAATCGTATGCGCTGCAGCTTCTTACCGGCCGGGCGAGCTCCCATGTAGAGGTTGCCATGAGTTGCCCAATGTTACGATCAGGCCAATATTGGGACCATCGTATAAGCCAACAAAAGATAAATAATATTCCTGTCTAAAGCCTGTCCTGGCCCATCTTCAAAAACTCATAAACAGCCGTGATAGTTAAACTAAATTTGCCAATTTAAAAACTGGGGATACTAAAATACTGACAATTCCATTGGCCCAATATTGTTCCGTTATAAATTGAAAACCGGCACAATATCGGCCCATCGTTTAAAACCGATAAATAGCCGTGTTGGTTGAACTATATTTGCCAATTTAAAAACTGGTAATGCTAAAATACAAGTAATTCATTGGCCCATTATTGTCCCGTTATAAATTGAGAACCGGCACAATATTGGCCCATTACTAAAGATTGTCCTGGCCCATCTTTCAAAACCAATCAACAGCAGTGATAGTTAAACTAAATTTGCCAATCCTAAAGCTGGTAATCCTAAAATCCTGGCTATTACATTGGCTCATTATTGTCTCGTTCTAAATTGAAAACCGACACAATATCGGCCCATAGTTAAAACCTATCATGGCCCATCTTTTAAATTGATTAAACAGTCATGATAGGTAAACAATATTTGCCAATTTTTAAACCGGTGATGCTGAAGTACTGCCAATTACATTGGCCCATTATTGTTTCGTTATAAATTAAAAACTGGCACAATATTAGCCCATTACCAAAACCTATCCGGGCCCATCTGTTAAAACCAATAAACAGCCGTGATAGTTCATCTAAATTTGCCAATTTTAAAACTGGCAATGCTAAAATACTGGAAATTACATTTAATTAATCTAAGCCCTTTATTGGCTAAGTGAAACCTGTCATATACGCAAATCACAATTTATTTCAAGGTTATTCCATGAAATATGTATCCATAAGGACCAATCTCGGGCCAATCTTGGCCCGATATGGGTTGAATATTTATCACGCACTCAAACAAACCCAAACAAACTCACGGCTCAATATTCTAGATAGACTAACTTCTAGATAGACCAACTGTGAAGGCCCATCATAGAGCCAGTGGTCAATTTCTACATAGGCCCTTTAAGAGGGCCCACATAGGGCCAAGTGCAATCACCAACATTGCCGCTACAATGAATTAAATCATTGGCCCAATAATTGTTGGCTCTGTTGGCCCGATATCGGGCCGTTCTTATCATTTCTACAAAGGCACCTCATTGGTAAGTACTCACGGCCCAATATTCTAGAAAGGCTAACTGTGAAGGCCCGTCCCAGGCCCAACGGTCAATCTCTACATGGGCTTCAGCACCATACTTCAAACTTTAACCCTAGAATGGCACCCTGGGGTACATTCGTGCCACACGAATTTTGTAAAAGTACTCAATTTTACCAATTTAAAATTTTCTTTTCCCGTCGGATCAAACTCTGACACACTTTTCGAATTTTCGGAAATTTTTAAATGGTACCATCGTCTTCCTCGTTGAAAGACGAAGAAAATCATGCGCTTCTAAAAATTGTAGTCACTATTTATAACCCCGATAATAGGGTCCAACGCGTGGGTTACATTTGTGCCCCAGTGTGCCTTTAGAAGGCAAAAAATAGGTGTACCATTCTAGGGTTAATCGCGTTTTTCTCGAAACACTGTTTTCAAAGTCGGTGGACATGATATCTCGAGAACCACTTAATGGATTGTTCCCAAATTTACAGGAGTGACGACGAGAAACATTTAAAGGTCGTTGACGATCTCTCTTTTTTTAAATCGATCTTCATTTTTTAATAGTTACGTAAAAATGACGACTTTTTTCATAGATTTTCTATGCTCGAGTTTCAATTCGTCGCCACGTTGTTAAATAAAAGGGATTTAAAAAATCGACGATCGTCAACGACTCGTATTTATTGTTAACTTGAAAAGACCGTTTGGTTTTTAGATTTCGGATGGACCGTTTAAGCTGAAGACTGTCCACAGCCAAGCATCACGAAAAAAATTTCATCATCTGTCGGCGGCCATGTTTTTGTTGTTTTTATGTATGTTTCGGTTATTTTTTTAAATGCTTTCCAAATATGTAGCTTTGTGTTTGAAAAAAATGCGTTTTTGTTTCACCAACCGTTTCCCAGAAAAAAAAACCAGGTTCCCTCCAGATTAAGGTAGCCCCTTAATATTTTTTCTGCTGCTTATATCTTTTTGCCGATTTAGGATACGAAAATTACCCATACGGTTTTTCTTATCATCATACCAGAAGCACGATCTAAGTTGTAAACAAAATTATAAATTGTAATAAATATGCGGAAATAAAAAAATAAATTGAAAGGATTTTTAATTGCATTCCAACGATGCAAACTTCAATGCCATCCTTTTTTTTAATTTTTGGCCCGCACATTCGTCGCTTCGCTTTCTATTTCATTAAACACCCCCCCCCCCCCCCCCCCCCGCGAGAGGAATTATATCCGTATGCTGATTTGATTGACAACGTAGTTTTGCCCGGATCTGACATCCTGATATACAACTGCTCATTAATAATGCAGACTCGTTAAGATACTTTTCCGCATTCAAGTCAGTATGTTAATTGAGAGGTCTGCATAAGCGTGAAATTTCAAAAATACGATTTTTTTGTTGCATACGTTTATGGCTGAGGATCTTAACTTTCATTTTCAGCAATGATTTCGTACAAATATATCTGATCTTTTTTTTTGGCAAATTTGGGATACGAAAAACACTCAAATGTTTTTTCAGCATCCTTCTAAGAAATCTGAAGCCTAAATTTGCCGGATAATGTTGTGCGTGATGAAGAAAATAAGAAAATCAATTTATTTTTTAAATCGTGGAATTTAAACGATGCAATTTTCAATACCATCTATATCGATTGGCCGTGCAGCAGGGGGGGGGGCACTTTGTTCAAATAATAATAACTGTATTGTTTATAAATATGTTTCCATAAAAAAGAACTCAAACCTGGCAACACTGTGTAATAACCCTCTATAACTTAACATCGTGAAAATTTAAAAAATAGCGTAAAAATAATAATAAAGTAAAAAAATAAAAAAATTAACACAATTTAAAAAAATTAAATTTTGAAAACTATGGTATGTTTTGATAAATAAAAAAACACGTTTTAATTAGTTTTTGAAAAATTTAATCGGATTACTAGTTGTGAAGCAATAAGGGGAGAGTGACAGACATGTTACATTGTATCGTAATATTCCTTTATGATGTATGGAATGCTTTGAGGCAGGTGTTTTGTTTGTCGCAGCACAAGGCCACGCCACGTTTAACATGTAGCTTCTGTCGTTTTTATATTTTTTTCGATTTTCGCAAACTTCACGCACCCTCGAATCTTGCAATCTCATGATAAGTGAACTTTGAACATATTTTTGATCCAACTAACGCTATCTAGTTTGCATGAAATGCCCTGAAAAACCATAGAACGGTTTGTAGCCATTGTGTGATACTGATTTGAAGAATTAAATGTCAATATGGGATTTTGTGAGGACTTAGATGGTTTGTTGCAGAACTATCACACGGTCAGATAAAGGGTTAATTGTGTGTAAAATTTTCACCTTGTGATCCCAATGCCCTTACCAAAAAGATGTATATGTTAAAAAAATATTTTCAAAAAACAAGCTTTTATTTAAGGGGAGATATACACCTAGATGGTCGAGGTTGAGGATTTAGAAGCTATGAACATTACGTCTGCCGTAGAGACCCACACTATGGGCCTGGTATCGATGATTCCATGTAAGTTGACAAATTTCATGATTTATTCATTCCCAAATTTTCAAACGCGTTTTTCTCAAAACCACGTTTTTCAAATCGGTACCCAAAATTTCTCGAAAACCAATCAACCGATTGCCTTGAGGCTTTTTGTGGTTATTCTATACACCATTATCTAGTACTTGTCATAGGATTTTTTTTCCGTTACTTAGTTGTTGTTTTATAGGCAAAATAATAACTAATTTTTGGCCCAAAAATCACTATTTATGTTCAAACGTCCGCTATTTTGTCATAAATCGATATTTTCAAAATCGGCTATGACAAGTACTAGATTATAGTATCTAATTTAATAATCTTTTTGGTTTTTTTTTTCAGATGATTTTTGAAGAAACGCCAGTGGGTACCGTATACGCAGATTTTTTTACGACGCTCCAAGGATCATACGATATCCTTGTATATTTTCGATATTTTTAAATAAAGAAAATTGAACATATTTTTGAAGGTATATACTTTTAGATAATTAAAAGCCCAATCCAAAATTTCAAATAGTTTTTCTTGAAAAAATTCACAAAATTGTCCCTTTTTCCGGCTCCTAGGTGTATATCTCCCCTTAATGTACTAAAAAGTAGAAAATGATATTTTCTACCAAGTCACCTATATGTGACTATAAATAAAAGCTTGGGACGCTCAACTTTTTGAATGTTTTAATGAATGTGATCAATTCAGTTTCATTAACCGTATTTAATTTGGCACAATAGTAATTAGAGAAATTATTGCTCAGTTGATACTCAGTTTCGGGATTATTATTTAAGATATCTAAGGTTATTTAAGAGTAAATTAAATACAGCTGATATGTTAACGGATTTATGTAAATTAAAGATTATATGTCTAAATTTTGAGCTCCTCAAGCTTTTAGTTATAGTCACATATGGGTGACTTGGTAAAAAAAAATGTTTACTTTTTAGGACATTGAGGGGGGGGGGGGTAAGGTATTAAAAATGTTTTTTTTGCCTTTTTTAATTTGTCTAAATGAATGCATAATATCTCAAGAATATTGTCTCGAAATTTCAAGTCGATCGGAGCAAAATTGACGAAGTTATGAGTATTTGAGCGTCCGTTGCTTCAGGCCGGGTTTTTATTCCGGCCGTTGCTCCAGGCCCGGCAGAGGAGCAAGCGGCCCGCGACAGTAAAGAAGGAAGAGTTTTGCGTAGACAAATGCAAAAAGATGCTCTAGATCATGTTGATGGAAGCTTTTTGCTCTACGCACCTGGCATCGACGACTCTGTGTGAGTATATGAAAATTATCAAGTTTTATTTTGAATTTCTCAGTGTGCAAAACTTTAAAGCGTTTTTCTGAATCTTGTCATGTTTGAAGCAGAGCTGGGCGTAATTCTATTTATAAAAACAAATACGAGTTTATTCACATCGTGCTTTCAATATGAATATAAATACAAATTTATTCATACTTTACTTATTGTAAATACAAATACAAATAAATTGGTATTCACAAGTGTGAATACGAATTTATTTATATAATTTATTTAATATAATAATTTATATAATACGAAAAAATTGTGAATATTCACAAAAAATGTGAATATTTACGAAAAATTCTGGGAATTAAAAAAATTCACATCCAAATCTGTGAGTGCAAATGTACTCACAAAAAATTGTAAATACAAAAAAATTCACAAAATAAGTTGTGATTTTTTTCGTATTTAAGACAAATTGAAATCAAATTCGCAATGATTAGATTAAAATTTACACCAAAAGTGAGTTCTTACGTATTTTGAGAGAATACATTGCGTCGAGGCGAAGAAATTCTTGCAAAAAAAGTTGCGAGTTTCAAATATTACATTATAAATATGAAAAAATTCACAAAATGAGTTGTGAATTTCCTCATGTTGAAGAAAATTAAAATCGAATTCACGACAATTATATTAAAATTCACACCACAAGTGAGTCCTTACGTATTTTGAGAGAAAACATTGTGTTGAACTCAACAAGTAAGAACTCACTTTTGGTGTAAATTTTAATCTAATCATTTTGAATTTGATTTTAATTTGGCTCAAATACGAAAAAATTCACAACTTATTTTGTTAATTTTTTCGTATTTACAATTGTTTATGACTACATTTGCATTCACAGATTTTTATGTGATCTTTTTTTAATTCACAGGATTTTTTGTAAATATTTACATTTTTTGTGAATATTCACAATTTTTTCTGTGGATTTATTTGTATGTTCAGAATATTTGTGAATACAATTGTATTCGTATTTACAATAAGTGAAGTATGAATAATTTGTATTTATATTCACATGAAAATCACGACGTGAATAAATTCGTATTCGTATTTATAAATAGAATCACGCCCAACCCGTTTGTTTTTTTAATAATTATTAATTTTACAACAAATTAGCCGATTTTTTTTAGCGAAAATCGCTCTTGGCTCCCAAGTGCTACGAAAAATTGAAGAATCGAAAAAAAAAATCCTCCCGTGGTTACCTCGAGAAACATTTTCGTTAACAAATGCATTTTTATTTTTTTGTTCCAGATGATTCTGTTGCGAGTTATGATGTATACCGCAAAACAACTTTTTTTCGAGGCGCCTCCAGAGATTCACTGTCACTCGCTCAATTTTAAATATTTCGCAATGAAAATTTAGGAAAGTATTGTCCAAATGTTGCATTATTATATGGAAATTGACTGAATAAACCAACACTATCTGTATTGCCAAAAAAAAATCTTTAAAACATGCCTTTTTTCACCGAATTAACCTTACCCCGCCCTTAAATAAAAGCTTGTTTTAAAAACATTTTTTGTTACATATAAATTATTTTCCACTTTTCAGTCTTCAATTAATTTTACTAGTTAGTTGTTACTAGTAGTTTACCAGTTTACGAGTATCTACATTGAGGGGTTACCCCCACTTGCGATTTTGAAAAAATCGATTTTTTTTATTGCATTTTTTTGAAGTATAAGTATCTAAGAATATGTCCTGAAAATTTCAAGTCGATCCGAACAAAATTGACTGTGATATGAGCGTTGAAAGAGAAGAATCCGCGTTGAAAGAGAAACTTTAAACGCGTTTTTCTCAAAATGGCATTTCTGAAGTCGGTGACCAAGATTACTCAAACACTAATGAACCGATCTTCTTGAAATTTTGCAGGCCTATTTAATACATAAAAATGTAGTCTTTAATCGTTCGATTTTTTTTTTCGAAAAAAATGGCCGTTTTATAGCCAAAAAACGGCCGTTTTATAGCCAAAAAACGGCCGTTTTTTTTCGTTAAAATCGAACCATTAACTTTGACTGTCCGCCATTTTGTGAAAAATGAATATTTTTTAAAATCCTTCGATTAAAGACTAGTTTATACTTATATTTGACTAAATCCATCCGCATTTTTTTTTCAGATGATCCACTTCGCCGCAATGTTGGTCACCGCAAACCGTGCATATAAAAACATTATTTCATTGACGGCCATTTGCCACTAAACAATGTAATATTTTTCAATAAAAAAATTACTGAAAGTTCTTCGAGATGTGTTCTTTAAGACGGTATATTGATCGATTAAAAAAGTATTGTAGTTTCCTTTAAAAAAATTCATGAAAAAGGCCTTTTTTTGCGCTACAAGTGGGGGTAACGCCTTAAGAACATGGAATGCTTGTAAAAAATAACAAAGACGAATTGAAATTGAACTTACGACTAACTGCTCCAAATTTGTTTCTATGCGTTAGTGAGATTTTGTATGGATGATTAAATATCGCTAATTTTACACGAAAAGTTGACAATTTTATGCAATTTTTTTATTCTCAAGTTGAATCGTGCATTGTCACCTTTTAGATGCATGTATGCAACATTTCAGAGCTCCAAGTAGTCGGGAAGTGGGTGAAGTATCGATTTTCCGTTTTGCACCTCACAGAAAGTCAGTTTAAATAAAAGCTTGTAAAAATATTGCAATCGATCTGTTATTTGGGCCCCAGGTTTATACAGACCACGTAACGAACAGAAGAAAAAAACACTCCTGGGCAAAGCTATAGGGAGAAAAAGGAAGGATTGTCCTGGAGGCTTCGTTCTAGGGTTCTTTATTTTTCTCTTCGTTTCTACCTCTGTCTTTCCTGTCCTGTGAGAACGATCTCGAGAAATCTTGTGTTCCAACCGGGCACGCTGCACTTGCTTCCTAACAAAGAAAAATCGACTTGAGGATCGAGTTTACAGACGCACACGTACACATGTGCATATGTGCATGTATGTTGGTGAGTGACGACCGGCAGGACAAAGATCTCCGTACAGGAAGTACACAGGATCATTTCTTTCTTTGTACACAAACAAACAAACAAACAAACACACACACACACACACGCACACACGCTGCGTTGCGCGATCATTCGCTCCTTTTTAGTCATATCTCCCAGGCGCAGCCATATATGACGAATCTTCAAAGATTATTTTCTATATACAACACTAAACAGAATGATAGTGACGTTCACGGTTCCGAAAAAAAACGATAAATTCTCTTTTCTCCTGCTGATTGCGGAGAATTGATTTCGTCGCGTATTTTTATCGTTCAAAGTTCAACAATCCTTCAAGATAATGATTATGGTGTTAATCGGTTCGCTGTGATAAGGAATTTTATCACTGAGCGTGAACAATTTACCACGAGGTACGTAGTATTCTATAAAGGAGATCAGTGTGTCCGAACATTTATTAAATTGTGGAAACAGTCGAATGAATAGTTGTTGTTATTGCTATGATGGGTCGGAATAATTGTTACGATTGGTAGATTCGTTGTTATTTTGACTGTTGATAGTAATAATAGCACGATAAATGCAATAATAAGAATAGTATCATTATTAAACTATTATTTTGATAATAATAATTTAACCTCAACAGCAGTATTTTTTGCCTAACTTCCATCTGTACAGGGTTCTTCCCCCTTAATACATTCCTCATATTATACTGCATATCCCAACTCCTCAACAGCAGTAATAATAATATTAATCGTGATAAGAATTTGGAGAATCATTGATGAACGTGTATAAACGGAATTTCCAAATTCGATGAGTTTGAAGCTTGCAACGTTGGAATGCAACGAAAATTATTGTTTTTCAATTGCCCGAATTTCTTTCGGCAAATCTTCGTTATTATTATGTTATTATTATTATGTCATACGATAAAAGCCTCAATAATTGTTTGAGTCGCTTATTTAGAGATCTAGAATTTTAATGTGGAAAAAAGATTTTGTAACGTGATAAAAACGAGGAAATAAAAATGTGAATAAGAATTTTCGTTGCATCCCGAAGATGCAAACTTAAAGATCATCAAATTGAAAGAGTAGTATTTTTAATAGTAATAATAGCACGGTATGTGTAATAATGATAGTATTATTATTCTTTAATCATTATTTAATCTCAGTAATAAAAATAATCAGTATGAGGGTTTATAATAAGTTATGATTGATAATTTGTAGTAATTGATTATGTATAATTATAATGATTCGAAATACATTGATACATCTATAGAAATCGAGTTTTCAAATTCAAAGATTATTATTTACGATTGACGAACAATGTATTGTAGTTTACCTCGATTGCGCGACAACATTTCATATCGATAGTTGCAGTTGTGGGGATTTGTAATTATTTCATTACATGAATTTAATTGTTCCGATGATTCGACGTTTTTGTAGCCCATTGCACTCTATAAATCTAGATTTCTTGATGTAGATACCAAATGTACATTAACATTCGTAAATCTAGATTTCAAATGTAGATTAAGATTCGTAAATCTGGATTTCGAATGTAGATTACGATTCGTGAATCTAGATTTCTCAATCTAGATTTCGAATGTAGATTAAGATTCGTAAATTGAATTTTAATCTTCAATTTCTTCAATCTGTATTCGTAAGGGGTCTGATTAAGCTAGAATTTTTCATTTGTATTTCATACTTTCAGAGGCGAGGCGCTTGCGTTTGCGACAAAGATTTTGTCAAAATTCCGCGACCGGGTTGAAATTCCGAACTTTGAATGATCAGAATGCTCAAAATTCCGAAAGAATACTACCTCCAAAAATCAAAACTGACAAAAAGTCACATAGAAACTAGACATGTTCTAACTGAAAAAATGTTTGAACTTTTTTGCAAATCAGTCTACGGGAAGCTAGACTGCACGCCGATTCGCAACTCCCGCGGCGACCTTGCTGTAACACTCTGCCACAGCTCCGTCATTTTGATGATGAATTAATTTTGACAAAATGTTTCGTATACTTAAGTTAACTTCGATTAGCGGTAATTATAAACACATTTGTGTAGACACATTACAAAACTTTAAACGCGTTTTTCTCGAAAACACGTTTTTTTAAATGGCTGACATTCTCCTGACCGCTGTAATTAACATATCGACCTGAAATTTGGAGAGCATACTCAGAAAACATGTCTTCACGGAATGACGGATCGTTTTTTCGATAGATACATTTTTGCATTTATTATTTATCTTTTTATGCGAAAAAAAAACGCGAAAAATCGATTTTTTTTTAATTGCCGCCATTTTCCGAAATTTGTACTAAACGAAAAACCCATCCGTCATTCCATGACCAAAGGGTCACAGATTGATAATATGCTTTGAATTTGCGTTTCAGATCAACAAAGAGGGGGCAGTGATGTCAGCCGTTTACCTCCCGCGATTTGAGGACCTGTTTTCGCGGAGCTGCAACGGCCGCCATTTTGGTTTAAAAAAAAAAAATTTAGCGTTCTGTATATCATAAATAAAAGCAAGAAAAAAACCGCACTCATTACTCGTTTCCTTAAAAAAAAATGTAAACACCTGAAATATGGCACTCCAAGGACAAAGTCTCCGTTAAATACACTATTAAAGTATACCTAAAAGTTTGATAATCGTAGAATAATTATTTCTTAGTTTAAAAAATCCCTCCATATAGCTTATTTTCTTCCTCTCTAAATGTATATTCCGCCTGAAAATTGAATGAGCTACAGCTTCGGATAGTCGGCCGGGCGAGTTGTAGCAGCACCGTACTTCAAACTTTGCACGCGTTTTTCTCAAGACTGTTTTCCTAGTCGGTGGACATGATATCTCGAGAATCGCTCCATGGATTGTGTCCAAATTTGCAGGAGATATAACGAGAATCATTCAAAGGTCGTTGACGATCTCACTTTTCAAAAATCGATCTCAATTTTTGAATAGCTACGTATAAATGACGACATTTTTCATAGATTTCGTATGCTCGAGGTTCAATTCGTCGCCACGTTATTGAAAAAAAAGATTATAAAAATCTACGATCGTCAACGACTCGTATTTATTGTTAACTTGAATAACCCATTTGGTTTTTAGACTTCGGATGGACCATTCAAGCTGGAGAGTGTCCACCGCCAAACGTAATTTTTTTCTGTATTTTTGGGTGATTTTTTTCACTCGAAATATATGTAGCTTTGTGTTTAAAAAAAATGCGTTTCTTTTTCCCAACTGTTTCCCGATTTTTTTTTTCGGACTTTGGCAATTTTTTCGGTCCTCTAGGAAGCCCCTTAATATCCCGAAAACAATGTGAATATGTATACAAAAGTAAGGCGTAAATTCCTCACCTGTTGAAAGTCTGCTCGTACTGTTTGATCTCCCGTTTGGTCAATTCGTGAAATTCCGTAAATACGTTAACGAATTTGTACTCCCTCTTGACGTCTTTGCCCTCGTCGAGTTCATCGTTTATTCTCTGTCTTCTGTTTAGAAGATTGCTCAGCTCGGCGTCCGCAGGCATTGTTATTGCGCTCGCGAAGCTTCCTCGAGGAATAAATTTGCCCGTGCTTTTTTCGTTATTTCGCTCGTTTTCTCCGATCCTCAGGACAGACGAAGGAGTTGCGGTTCGCGAAAGAAAGAAGAGTAAGAAATAAAAGAAAAACAAAGTTTCGCCTCGACTTCTTCTATCGGTCGATTCTTCTTGCGGGAACGAGGGGGTTTTTCTCCTTTGCACGCACTCTTCCTCGTTCTCCCGTCTCTTCGTCGCCTTATTCTTCCTCGGGATTTCTCGGCGGTGTCTTCAAGGCCGCAGGCTGCCGCTTCGCCGGGAGGTGCGACGTACCCCGAACCGTCTATAGGCTCGCGGCACTCGTGACCTTCGACCACGTGTGACGTACACACACACACACAAACACACAACCAAGCAGGCGAACCGGGGTTGGAAAGAAATATTATGAATCGATAAGTTTTCGCGCCGCGAATTTTCCTTCTTACGTCGGGTTGTCTGCGAAGTTCTCCGATACGTCCTCCCGCGACTAGGAGCGCCTTTGATTACTGTGAATTTTTATGATTATCGTTGTGCAGCAGCTCCTTGGGAGGAATTGTTTTTTGGAAAAATGTACTCGTCCGTTGCATCGATTGAGTTTGGTGGGAAGAGACAAGGATTGTTTATCTTTTCCGCGATGTCGTTTTTTTCTTGACGAGGGTAAAAGACGAGAGTCAGGCAGAAGGAGAAAAAGATGCTATGAATGCGTCTTGATCCCGCGGCGGACACGCGCTTACTGAAGTGAACACGGCGGGTCGCCGCGCTTGAGCCGAGAGAGCGCTCGCTCAGCTGCTGCGCGGCTTGACGGGCGACGGCCCCGCGCGCAGGGGCGACGAGGTATCGCGAGGTATACACACCGGCGCGCGCACGCCTGCGCCGAAATACTGTACTGTCAGGGCTTCGTTACGAATCGAACCAATTTTTCGATCG
>OY723391.1:18449592-18462092 GCA_963210295.1 Ophion ellenae | reverse complement strand
GGTAGCCTGACTCCTTCAGTTTTACTATGTATAAGTATTGTACTTTATATATATTATACTTGCTTGTAGTTTATATATATTAAACTTGCCAACCCAACTTACTTCAAAACCGAAATAATTTAATTAGAATATAATAATATAATAAAATAATTAATCTTGGCAACCCAATACATATTGAATTGGCAAGAAAATAATTTAGGCTTGCCAAACCGAATGAATATTGAGTTGGGACTACAAAACCGAAATTGAACTCATTTTTTTTTTCACAAAGAATGAACTTTAATTAATTATATATTTTCCATTTTGCCCGATGAACTTTTGCCATCTTGCTGGTAACTCATGCTTCCGCGCTCATAGAACTTCTGGTCCTTATCAGCAAAAACCCAATCAAGTGCGGTTTCGGTCCATCATTATTAGTGAAAGCGCAAGGCGGGATATACATTGACAAGGATCAAATATCGATTTCTTTTTTTTTCTTTATGGCCTTATATACGCGAAAAATTTCAACATTAAAAAAAAAATTATTCCATTAGCCTGAACGGTTAGGAATATTTTAAGCTTTACAGAATTGAAAAATTCTAAATATTCCAAAAATAAGGTAAGATTGCATTCATAATAGATACCGCGCGACTCGCCCGACCGCCAACTTCAAAGCCGTTTTTCCACGATTCGCTTTTTTGAACCTTGTGAAAGTTGTAACTCTTGAACGAGGTTCAGATCGCTTTGAAATTTTTACAACATATTCTTAGTATCATCGCCCATCGTGTAATCCACAGAAACAAACATGTCAATGACGCAAAAAAATATTAAAAATAAAAGACCGACAGAAAATTAAGTAAAAAAAATGAAGTTTCGAATTTTTTAAATAATAATTAAAAAAAAATAATATTGTTGGTTCACACTGAAGATACATTCAATATGGAATTATAATTATGTTCATTTTTTTCAGACACTCACATCGGTGCCGAGAACTTTCACCATCAACGCGCGCACAAAAAAAATACATTGCTTTATTATGTTATATCTCCGCCATTTGTTAATATTTCTGATTTTTTTTTACTTATACTTGACCATGTGCAGAAAAGATCGGTAAAAAAAATAATGTCAATATATGCGTCATTTTATTTTAACCGCGTCTAGAAAAGTACCTTCGAAAATCATCGAAATCGCAAATATAAGGTCTTAAGGGGAGG
Organism: Ophion ellenae; assembly: GCA_963210295.1. Taxonomy (NCBI): domain Eukaryota; kingdom Metazoa; phylum Arthropoda; class Insecta; order Hymenoptera; family Ichneumonidae; genus Ophion; species Ophion ellenae. The sequence goes on along the minus strand of OY723391.1, from coordinate 18,460,899 downwards.
GTAGGGCTTTCAGCGTGAAAAAAAACAGTTTTTTGCGAATTTTTTTCGTCTATATGGCTAGAGTAAATTTATTGAAACCTTTTGTACATTGTTAAGTGTCATTTCAAGGACATTCCGTGAAATTTGTACGCGAAAATATCCACAAATAAGCCGGTGACAAAGCTTTTCCAAGAACGCCTTTAGAAAAACACGATTTGCGGTGTTCACTGTATCTCAGCTAGAAATTATCTGAAATCAAGTACCATTAAAATGCAGTCAAAGTATCATCAAATCCTCCCCCCAACGGCCTTTGATAATTTTTTTTTTCATTTATAAATTTTTGGTGGTCATGTAAAGTGAAAAGTGCTATTTTTCACGAAAAATTCCACCATTTTGGGGGTGGAAAACCCCCCCAATAGAAAAAAATCTCAAAATAACCGTTGGGGGGAGGTTTTTCATACGAAGAAAGTGTGTACCAAGTTTGAAATAAATCGGTCATGTAGTTTTCAAATGGCAGTGAACACGGACTTTGAAAAAGTGGTTTCGAGAAAAACACGTTTGAAGTTTAGAGAAGTCGGAGCTACAGTGTTAGAGGAGCGGGACTAAATAGTCAATAACTTCGAGAGTTTTGCTCTGATTGACTTGAAATTTTGGGATTATATTCTTGAAATGTTTAACTATAAGAAAAGACAAAAAAATCGCTTTTTCAAAAGTGCAAAGCCCTACCCTCCCCTTCAACGATAGAACTATATATGTAGAAGATTTTCCTAAAGTTCAAAGCAAAATTCAAACGCATTTTTCTCAAAACTGCATTATCGAAATTGGCTTGCAGGATTACTCAAAAACTATTAAGCCGATTGAGTTGAAACTTGGTAGAAATATTGATGATACTGGTACCTTCTACTTGACGAGAATTGTTTTTGAAAAATTGAAAAAAAAACTACTTTTTTCATCCACATTTTACAGAAATGTTGCGTGAAATGTTGATTTTTTTTGGTAAATGCGTGCCATTTTCTTGAATTTGCATTTTCTTCATTTTAATTACCGTCACATAGAAACTATACATGTTCTAACTGAAAAAAAGTGTGAACTTTTTTGCAAATCAAAGTCCACGGGAAGCTAGACTGCACGCCGATTCGCAACTCCCGCAGTGACCTTGCTGTAACACTCTGCCACAGCTCCGTCATTTTGATGATGAATTAATTTTGAAAAATCGTTTTGTATACTTAAATATACCATTAAAGTATAGCTAAAGTTTGATAATTGTAGAATAATTATTTCTTAGTTTAAAAAATCCCTCAATCTTGCTTATTTTCTTCCTGTCTAAATGTATATCCTGCCATACCATCCAAAGAGTTTTGCAAACTTTGAAATAAACGGTAATCTGATGCCACAAGGTCAGAGCTATATGGAGGATCACTTCACTTCCCAGCCAAGCTCCAATACTTTTCCACGAGTTACCAAAGATGTGTGAGGCATTGCATTGCCTTGGTGGTACACGATTCCTTTGCGATTTACCAATTCTCACCGTTTGTCTTTGATTGCTCTCTCAAGTTTCATTAGTTGCTGACGTTAAACACCTGAATTGACGATTTGCATTGTTGGAAGCAGCTCAAAATACACAGCACCTTTATATAAGCCTACCAAACTGACAGCATCATCTGTTTTCGATGCAATTCAGCGTTTTATCCGGTTTGTGCTGGTTCGTCACGCTTGGATCAGGCTCGTTTTCGATTGATGTTATTGTAGACGATCCATGTGTCACCATCAGCGATAATTCGCTAAAAACAAGGGTCCATTTCACTGCGGTCCAGATGCATATTGCAAATGTTGATAGGGGAACTAGGGGCAAGACGAAGGTGCGGGGTAAGATGAATCATAAGCCTAGCTACTGAACAGCGTGTGCGGGAATAGTGCTCTCGTTGGAGTTCAAAGGGGTGGCAGGGAGGTGAATGAGTGTGAAAGTATCAACTGTGGTGGAAGCACGGTCTTACATACGGGTCTGACAACGGCGGTAGTGGGGGTAGGCACCCTTAGCGGTTTTGTTTTTTATTCCGATTTCTGCCGCTTGGTGCGTGACGACAAGGGGAAGTAGTGCGACGAAGAGAGAAATAGCTCTTCTGCCCTTTTCCCTCATGAACGCAACGCATGCGCCGTTTGCCGTAACTTAATTTACCGTACTGTCGTGTAAACTGCATAATATACGAAACCAATAAAAAAAATGTGTTGATTAAAAAAAACGATTACTACTTTCATCGAAAAAAAAACTGAAAACTTTTTGAATACATTAATTCATACCAGCACATATTACGACCATTTACATCCTTTTTTCTCCAATGTCTCACAATACATCGTTCTTCGAAATGTTTTTCGCACACGTACTGAGACTCTTTCAGTCCCGGAATAGCATCGAGCCATTTTTTGTATCGTTCGTCGTTTCTGGGCACGCGAAACACGGAGCATTTCTGCTTACAATTTTTGTACCCCGTTTTACAATTGCGAACCGCGCAACCCTTAGTCATGACGCATTTTTTTCGCAAACACTACCAAAAAAAATTCACACTTATGCGTAAAAACACGATAAAAAATGTATCACGGTAAATCGCGTAGAACCATCTGGTATATGGTCGAAAATAAAGGTTATTTCGACAATCGCGCCACAAAAACATACGTAAACACCTTGGGCCCATACGCCGGTAAGAGGTAAGGGGGAAACTACCTCCCCTTGCTAGTAGCGACGCGTAGCGGCGCCTAGTGAATCGAAAAGTGAAGCCGATAAGCGTGCCTACCCCCACCACGAAAATTTAGCTCCGTTGCAAGACCTGTATGTAAGACCGTGGTCTCGAGTGAGAAAACAATATCGATTTTTTGACAAAAAGATCTAATTTTTGGTAAAGTTTACCATCGTTTCGGTTCATTTGAGTTGCTGATATCGATGAGGGACAGGTAAGTCAACACAATGAAAGTACTAATTATTAGTATAATAAGAACGGATTTTGCAGAAATTTTCAAGGTTATTGCGTGATTTTTTGTTCATTCGTTAAGGCGTTACCCCCACTTGTAGCGCAAAAAAGGCCCTTTTCATGATTTTTTAAAAGAAAACTACAAAACTTTTTTAATCGATCAAAATACCATCTTAAAGAGCACATCTTGAAGAACTTTCAGTAATTTTTTTATAGAAAAATATTACATTGTTTAGTGGCAAATGGCCGTCAATGAAATAATGTTTTTATATACACGGTTTGCGGTGACCAACATTGCGGCGAAGTGGATCATCTGAAAAAAAAAATGCGGATGGATTTAGTCAAATATAAGTATAAACTAGTCTTTAATCGAAGGATTTTAAAAAATATTCATTTTTCACAAAATGGCGGACAGTCAAAGTTAATGGTTCGATTTTAACGAAAAAAACGGCCGTTTTTTGGCTATAAAACGGCCATTTTTTTCGAAAAAAAAATCGAACGATCAAAGACTACATTTTTATGTATTAAATAAGCCTGCAAAATTTCAAGAAGATCGGTTCATTAGTGTTCGAGTAATCTTGGTCACCGACTTCAGAAATGCCATTTTGAGAAAAATGCGTTTAAAGTTTCAATTTCAGTTTACACGAAGAAAATATTTTTTTTTGTAAACTCACATAGAGTCATCTATTCCGGGCCCGTTTTTATAAATTCCAGTCTATTATATGAACGTTGTGAATGCCAGGTATACGACCCTTTTCATCGAACAATGCATTGAAGGTCGGAGGGAGGGTCGAGCGCGCCAGACGGCAGACTAGCCGGTCGTTTACACAACGGATTCTTCTCTTTCAACGCTCATATCTTAGTCAATTTTGTTCGGATCGACTTGAAATTTTCAGGACATATTCTCCGATACTTATACTTCAAAAAAATACAATAAAAAAAATCGATTTTTTCAAAATCGTAAGTGGGGGTAACCCCTTAACGGTGAAAATTTTGGTGATTTTCGGGAATTTTTTGGAAGAAAAGTGCTCAATTAAATGTTTCGGGAAAATTGAGGGGAGATATACACCTAGATGGTCGAGGTCGAGGATTTGGGAGCTACGAACATTCCGTCGACCGAAGAAGACCTACACTATGGGCCTGGTATCGATGATTCCATGTAAGTTGACAAATTTCATGAATTATTCATTCCCAAATTTTCAAACGCGTTTTTCTCAAAACCACGCTTTTCAAATCGGTACCCAAAATTTCTCGAAAACCAATGAACCGATTACCTTGAGGTTTTTTGTGGTTATTCTATACACCATTATCTAGTACTTGTCATAGGATTTTTTTTCCGTTACTTAGTTTTTGTTTTATAGGCAAAATAATAACTAATTTTTGGCCCAAAAATCACTATTTATATTTAAACGTCCGCCATTTTGTCATAAATCGATATTTTCAAAATCGGCTATGACAAGTACTAGATTATAGTATCTAATTAAATAATCTTTTTGGTTTTGTTTTTCAGATGATTTTTGAAGAAACGCCAGCGGGTACCGTGTACGCAGATTTTTTTCCGACGCTCCAAGGATCATACAATATCCTCGTATATTTTTGATATTTTGAAATAAAGAAAATTAAACATATTTTTGAATGCATATACTTTTAGATAATTAAAACCCCAATCCGAAATTTCAAATAGTTTTCCTTGAAAAAAATCACAAAAATGACCTTTTTTCCGGCTCCTAGGTGTACATCTCCCCTTAAGAATATATTTGGCTATATTTGACCTATATTACATCATTTTTTCATAGATAAATATTAAGATCCAAGCGATTTATGCGCTGCCTTCGGAGGCGCAAAAAAAAAGTTCCTCCACTGCTGACATGATTCCGGCCGCGTGAGTAGCTGAAACCGAAAAAAAATGTCATTAACCTGGAAGGTATTTCCTGTACAATGACGTAGGACTTTGAGTTACAATGTCAGCAAATGTTATACCGACGAGGCGTTTTATACCTACGAGCTATCTTTAGAAGGCGGCCATTCGGGGAGTATTAGAGATACGACCTTGAAATTTTTACAGGATATTCTTGAAAGTGTAAACTGTCGAAAAAGGCAGTCGGAAAAAATCGGTTTTTTGAAAGTGTCACACTTGTATAGTCCCTTAACCGTCTAATAGGGCAAGATGAGTACCATCGCAAAGCCGCAATACTTTACAACGTACCACTATCTACGTTAGACAGGCGTGTTAAACCTATGAGAAGGAGTGAAATGAAACTAGTAAGACCTTTGGGTTCTCTTCAACCGGTGTTTCTACTAGAGGAAAAAGAAAAACTAACAAATGATTTACAAGATATGAAAGCAAGATTATTCGGACTAAATGCTTCAGAACTTAGACCATTTACTTATCGAATTGCTAGAATTGAGAATGGAACCATTTTTATATGTCAACGATGCCAATACTTCTTGTCTCATCATGCCCCCACCGCTGTATCACCTTGCCAAACTTATGGGGCAAGATGGGAAAAATAAAGGTTTAATTAAAAATATGGGGTCGGGTTGAAATTCCGAACTTTGAATGCTCCGACGATTTAAAATTCTGAATTTTAATGTTCCGAAATTCAAGATGGGGCCGGGTTGAAAATTCCGAACTTTGAATGGTCAGAAAGCTCGAAACTCCGAAAGAATAGTACACCGAAAGATCATAACTCCGAAAGAATTTTACACAAAAAAGCAAAACTCCGAAAATCTTAGGGGGCTATACCAGTGTGAACGCAGAAAATTTGGGTGATTTTCGAGAATTTTTTGGAAGAAAAATACTCAATTAAATATTTTGGAAAATTAAGAATATATTTGGCTATATTTGACCTATATTACATTATTTTTTCATAGAAAAATATTGAGATCCAAGCGTTTTATGCGCTGCCTTAGGAGGCACCAAAAAACAAAGTTCCTCCACTGCTGACATGATTCCGGCCGATTGAGTAGCTGAAACTAAAAAGGGAAAAAATGTCGTTAAACTGGAAGGTATTTCCTGTAGAATGACGTAGAATTTTCGAAAAATATCAAAATCTAACAAAATGGCGTAGTTATGAAAAAAGTCCGTTTTCTTGCATATAAAATTGTCGTTTTTTTCAATGCTAAATCGTCAATTGTCATCCAATCAAAAATATCCTACGTCATTATGGAATAAATATATTCAACAGTACTCAGTTCAACTTTAAAGTCAATCGGATAATTGCTCTTTGGGTTACAATGTTAGCAAATTTGAAAAATCTCATTTCATATTCTTGAAAGTATAAAAATCTCATCTCATGTTCTTGAAAGTATAAACTGGCCAAAAACACAAAAAAAAATCGATTTTTCGAAAGTGTTACACTGGTATAGCCTCTTAACACCGTCAAAATAATTCAGCTATGGAAGTTTTAAAAGTGTCAAAATTTTCAATAATTTGACGAATTATTTCAAGAACTTTTTTTATTCAGAAGTGATTTTTCGTCAATTTGGAAATTTGTCTAGACAATGTTATACGTTCTACATCATTTACCGTCAACTGTAGAGACTTTCGCAGGCATGATCTTGACGTGAGGGCCGGGTTGAAATTCCGAACTTTAAATGTGCCGACGGTTTAAAATTCGTAATTTTAATGTTCCGAAATTGCAAAGTTCGTCAAGATTATGCCAGCGAAAGTCTACATAGTTGACTGTAAATGATGTAGAACGTATAACATTGTCTAGACAAATTTCAAAATTGACGAAAAATCACTTCTTAAAGCGGTCCTCTAGTTTATCGGGTCGAAAAAATCGATTTTTTTTTCATGAATCACATCTACAACATGTGTAGAAAATGTGTGCCAAAGGATTTTTCGATATTCGAAGTGGTTCACAAGTTACGGCCCTGGAACGGAGCAGGAAAAAATGAGTAAAAAATAGAATGTAATTTTTAAAAGTGTATAAAAAAGTCAATTTTTATCATTTAGAATTCACTCTAGTTCAATCGCTAGTCTTAAATATGAAGATTAAAATGCCGTTTGGTTTTTTGATTTCAGATAAGCAGAACAGCCGCAATCTTGGTCACCGTCAAGCACCTCTTTTACTTGATGTCTTCCTGTCGGCCACTATAACTTTTATTCTATTATATATTTTGACTTCAAAAAATTTGTAAAGCTTATTTAAATGTTAATAAAGATTATGCAAAAACAATGAGATTGATTATTTCGATGCTTTGCCCTTAAAAAATTATTGAAAAAGCCTTAAAAAAACAGCCGAGAAACTAGAGGACCGCCTTAATCAAAAACTTCTTGAAATAATTCGTCGATTTATTGAAAATTTTGAAACTTTTAAAACTTCCATAGCCAAATTATTTTGACGGTGTTCAGATTTTCGGAGCTTAGGTCTTTTGTGTAAAATTCTTTCGGAGTTTTGAGCGTTCTGATCATTCAAAGTTCGGAATTTCAACCCGGCCCCAAAAATATATATTGTACGCTGACAATTAGAAAGACTGATTTTTGTTTGTAACAATTAAAATATTAATGAATGTTGATTAGGTTAAAAGAATAATTAAAGTTGACTGATTCATATGTATTGTTTTATTTGAACATGACCTTAGCATTCTCATCTTGCCCCTACTTCCTCTATGCTGTGTTGAGTCAATCTGTTTCAATTAAGGCTGAACCCAAATATCGAGCTTCTTAACCAGTCCAAGACAATTCGAGTGATTTCCAATTGGTGGGCGGGATACATTTAACCTCTCTGCAATCTCTCGCACAGTTATATGGCCATTCGATTCAATTGTGGCTTTGACTTGGTTTTCATGAACTTCAGGAAGTCGACCAGAATGTTGGTCATCTTCTATTGAAAAATTCGTGCTGTTAAGCAATCAACAACATAAACTTCGCATAGCTCTTTGTGGGCCTCAGCAACTTTCTTTTCTGTACGGAAATGAACACGTAAAAAATATAGACAATGTTTGTTTTTGCACTCAACCTTAAAATTCACCCTAAACTAACAACTGCAAACAAAAATACGTATACTTTGCATCTAAAGTAAGCTAATAGTGACGACTCCGAAATGTCAAGACACAAGGGGAAGATGCCTTAGACGAGGAAAAAATAAGCTTATTTTTATGATTTTTTTTCTAAAGGAACGATTTCTTTCCCATTTTTGAGACTTTGGGTATGTTTTATTACTGCTTTTGGCTGTTGCATGGTATTTTTTAAAATTAGTCTTTAAAAATGGCTGCGATATGGAACGGTCTTCTGAACTCCATTTTCAAAACTTGCATGACGTATAGCTAAAATACTAATCAATCAATTCTGATGGAATTTGGTATAAATCTTTCTAAACATATTGTGCAAAACATGATCCTAAATGTTGTTGAAATTTTTTTTTAGATCTATTTTTTCGTTGCAAATTGTAGGCTTTTTTCAGAAAATTCAATAATTTTGTTTCAAAGCGTACCATTTCATTGATTTTCAACATTTCTCCCTTTTTCTTGGTTTATATTCTGCGCATGAGTGTTAATGAAAGAAAAACTTCATTGTTTTTTTTTCGGATTAATCCCGCCGACGCTACGTGTCACGCCGTCTGACAATATCCGCCGCAACCCATTTAGAAGGCCGTGCCGTACCTCTGCCATTTTTAAAGATTGAAAAAAAAATACCAGGTAACAGCCAACAGTGGTAATGAAACGTACCCTGAGCCTCAAAGATGGTGAAGGAATCTTTCCTTTAAAAAAAATCATGAAAATCGGCATTTTTCTCCTCGCCTAGCAGTATCACCCCCCTTAAAATATCGACAAAACTCCTTGAAACACACATAACGTTACCTATGTATTTGTGAAAACCGAAATTACTTCTTGTAAAGATTGGTTTGTCTGTAAGCTTTTTTCAGTAAAATGTATTAACAGATCCGTTAAATTAACTAAAAGATGTAGAAAAATCGTATTTCGAAAACAGAATGTCCCCCATGTAGAGGTTGCCATGAGTTGCCCAATGTTACGATCAGGCCAATATTGGGACCATCGTATATGCCAACAAAAGAGAAATAATATTGGCCCATTAATGTTCCGCTCTAAACTGAAAACTGGTACAATATCGGCCCATCCCTAAAGCCTGTCCTGGCCCATCTTTAAAAACTAATAAACAGCCGTAATAGTTAAACTAAATTTGCCAACTTAAAAACTGGGGATACTAAAATACTGACAATTCCATTGGCCCAATATTGTTCCGTTATAAATTGAAAACCGGCACAATATCGGCCCATCGTTTAAAACCAATAAATAGCCGTGATGGTTGAACTATATTTGCCAATTTAAAATACAAGCAATTACATTGGCCCATTATTGTCCCGTTATAAATTAAGAACTGGCACAATATCGGCCCATTACTAAAGATTATCCTGGCCCATCTTTCAAAACCAATAAACAGCAGTGATAGTTAAACTAAATTTGCCAATCCTAAAGCTGGCAATCCTAAAATACTGGCTGTTACATTGGCTCATTATTGTCGCGTTCTAAATTGAAAACCGACACAATATCGGTCCATAGTTAAAACCTATCATGGCCCATCTGTTAAATTCATTGAACAGTCATGATAGATACACAATATTTGCCAATTTTTAAACTGGCGATGCTGAAGTACTGCCAATTACATTGGCCCATTATTGTTCCGTTACAAATTGAGAACTGGCACAATATCAGCCCATTACTAAAACCTATCCGGGCCCATCTGTTAAAACCAATAAACAGCCGTGATAGTTCATCGAAATTTGCCAATTTTAAAACTGGCAATGCTAAAATACTGGAAATTACATTTAATTAATCTAAGTCCTTTATTGGCTAAGTGGGTCAGACCATACCTGCTTTTATTTTATTTAAGCCTTGGGTTGTTCATTATCTGTATATTGTGCCAGAATAAGCAAATAACTGGCACGTCATATATTAATTGTCTACATTTTGTAGTTCAGTTTTTGTAATCAAGTCTTGGCCTATTATTGGCATTTGTAAATAACCAACATAAGTAAGTAAAATATGCCCATTTTGAAACCTGTCATATACGCAAATCACCATTTATTTCAAGGTTATTCCATGAAATATGTATCCATAAGGACCAATCTCGGGCCAATCTTAGCCCGATATAGGTTGAATATTTATCACGCACCCAAACAAACCCACGGCCAAATATTCTAGATAGACTAACTTCTAGATAGACCAACTGTGAAGGCCCATCATAGAGCCAGTGGTCAATTTCTACATAGGCCCTTTAAGAGGGCCCACATAGGGCCAAATGCAATCACCAACATTGGCGCTACAATGAATTAAATCAGTGGCCCAATAATTGTTGGCTCTGTTGGCCGATATCGGGCCGTTCTTATTATTTCTACAAAGGCACCTGATTGGTAAATACTCACGGCCCAATATTCTAAAAAGGCTAACTGTGAAGGCTCGTCCCAGGCCCAACGGTCGATCTCTACATCGGCCGTCTCTCTGCCTTTCGGTACTTTCGTTCGTTAAGGCGTCTTCTCACTTTAAACGCTTAAAAAGGCTATTTTCATGAATTCGAAACACATGTAAAAAAATAATTTATTAATGTCGCTATCTATAGATCAAAATGGTAGCTAAAAAAATGTCCCAAAAAATTGTAGGTCTGCGCTGTTGATGAAATCTCGAAGATGGATCATCCGAAACAAAAAATTCAAACGATTTTAGATTCAGTATGTTAATGGCTACAGCGCATATCGTACGATTGTTGATATATGCAAAAATAACAAAATGGCGGACATTTTTCGAAAAAACAAAAACGTTTTTTTCACCGTTTTTGGCCAAAAAATAGTAAATATCACAATTTAAAAAATCCTTGATATGCGCTATAGCTATAGTTGTAAAGGATATGTGGTTGAAATTTCATAAGGATCGGTTCAGTAGTTTCGAAGATTTTATCAACAAGCCGTCGAAAAACGTTGTTTCAACAAAAACGCGTTCATTGTTTGTTTGTTTGGGTTACATAAATGCATTAAAAAAATTTTTAATGTATTTCGAAAGTGTATTTATAAAGTGTAACAATTTTTATATCAATATCTATAATGTGAACGTATCAAAAAAATTCATGAAAAAAGTTTTTTTAGCGTCTAAAGTGAGAAGACCCCTTGATAACTCGAGAACAACGGAATCAATTTCGATGACTCTTTAGCAGAAACACAGCTCGGAGTATGGAATATGATTTAGGCCATTGAGCATTACGCTATGAAGTGAATCAAAATTACAATAAACAAGCATACAAACAAACAATGACCATATCAAACAATTAAACAGCAAAAATAAACAAGCTCAAATGAATAAATTGTTAAACAAACGAACAACCAAACAAAAATTGACGAACAATTAG